>VDFB02123421.1:0-18833 GCA_007258455.2 Sequoia sempervirens | reverse complement strand
AAAATAAAACTGGATGTAAAATTTGATTTGCCTAAATATTGTGGTGAACTTAATGCTGATAAATTGGATGATTGGATACAACAAATAGAGGTCTATTGTAGAGTCCAGAATCTAATAGATGATGTTGATAGGATCCAATTAGCTTCTCTTCATTTAGGAGGTACAGCCTTAACCTGGTGGGAGAGTAAGTCTAAGGCAGAAGTTTCACAACATGGTAGAGTCAGTTTAACTTGGGCAGAATTTATTAATGCTCTTAAGAAGCAGTTTTATCCCTTAGGACATATGCAGCAGTTAATGATGGACTGGCAAATGTTTAGGCAAGGGAAGGGTCAAACTGTCCAAGAGTACACCCACGAGTTCAGGAAAAGGGCTATTTCTTTGAATGTTCCTTTGTACACCCAAGACACGTTGTTAAAGTACATAGGAGGTCTACATTCCTACCTTAGGCATTCTATCCTGGTTTTGAACCCTTGTAACTTAGATGAAGTGTCTGTTCAAGCAACACACTTGGAGTCAAGGGGTAAAGGATCTTTTATTGATAATGATGTAAAGAAATCTTCTAAGAATGCAGAGACAGGGAAAGGAAAGAAAGCAGCTACAGTCAAGAAGGATGAGAAACTTTCTTGCACTCATTGTGACAAGGAAGGTCATGATGAAAATCACTGCTGGAAGTTACATCCCGAATTGAGGCCTAAGTGGGCTCAAAGACGTAATCAGAAACAGAAAGGTAAGGATAAATCCATGAATGTTGTTATGGATCTTGGCTCAGATTCAGATGATGAGACTAAGATATCAGCGATGGGTCTAAAAGGTAAAGCCTCTATTTCTGGTGTTTCTGTTGCAAGTTGTGCTTCTTCTACAGTTAATGATTTCTCTGAAGATGCAAAAAGGAATGAGTTGTTTCGCTTAAGGGTTATGGCTAAGAACAGTAAAATTGATGCACCCATAGATAGTGGATCTCAGGTTAATCTGATTTCAGAGAGTGTTGTAAATAACTTGGGATTAAGAACTACACCACATAAGAAACCTTATCCACTAGGTTGGATTTGTGAAAATGATAAGCTGCAAGTAATGAAACAATGCACCTTAAGATTCACGATCACTAGTAAATTTGTGGATGAAGTTCAGTTTGATGTAGTTCCACTAGATATCTGTGGGATAGTGCTTGGAAGCCCTTACTTATATGACAGAAAAGCAATCTTCTACAGGCAACAAAATCATTATCATTTGTTTAAGGATGGCATTCAGTACATAGTACATTCTCGCAAGATTAAGACTGATCAATCTTTTGCAAACACAGGGCAGTTAAAGAGGGTAATTAATGCAAGTAAAGAATTAACTCGAAGGTCCGCTGATGGTGTGGTTCCTACACTTGAACTTGGAGAAGCAAATCAGTATCGATTGTAGGATAACACTTGCAAAGACAAAGATGAGAAAAAGATGATTGAAAGCGTTGATGGATCCTTGGGTAAAAATGTTTCCGTTGTGAAGGATCGATATGTTGTTGACTTATTCTCTTTCATTTCTGCATTATTGTTCAACTTGATGCTAGTCAATTTTTGCTGGTTAGTGGCTACGACAATTGATGTAGATGCTTATGGAAGTGATAAAGTTATGTTTATGTTCAAATAACATTTCTGCGCCTCTCATTGTGCTTGTACGCTCTCGATGTACAGAGGATACAGACAAGTGGGGGAGGCCAAGTCCCTCACTTAATGTCGTGAGTAAATGCCACTTTGGAGAGGTCCAAAAAGGTCTTCTGGGGAGGCCTCATCCGCGGGACATTTTCGCGAAATTCAGTGTCTCACGCCCAAAATCCGGGCACCATCAAAGAGCTCGTGTCCTGTTCCAACGCAACTCAACGCGATGTAAAAGGAGTCCGCTTTTGCACGAAGCTACGGCCGGCCAAACCTTGGGTCAAATCAATCGAGATGCTCAGGAGCTGGAAAAATGCATTGTTTCGAAGTCAACGAAAAGCAAAGATCAAGTCGAAGAGCTCGTCGAGACGATTCCGGCAACGTTCATTTCGTCGAAATCCGACATCGGAGGCTCAACTTATCAGCGGTCAAAGTTTGCAGGTTGACTTGATGGACAGAGGGTACACTGATGACGTCATCATCCGTACAGCTGACGTCAGCACATGGTACGGAATCCGAAATGGACCAATCCGTGGTTGACATGTGTCATCCGTATGATGACATCAGCATGGTACGGTCCAATCGCAGAGTGACACGTGGCAGACCGTACGCCCAGTCAGCACAATCATCATCCGAGTCATCATCTCCGTCAGCAGTCGAGTCAGAGATGACGTGGCATACAGTGGCAGTCCCAGTCAGCATCCACATCGGCATTGAGTCATCCTCCACGTCATCGGAATTGGCGAGTCACATTTTGACACCTAGCACGATGAGTTGGCACTGTTGTTGCGTTGGCAGCGGATGTGGCAAGGTCATCGAGTAACGTCACGACACGTGTAGTCTTCCTCCATCTCCGTCGACGTTTACAAATCGTTTGGTCTGTTAAAAATGTATACGAAGGTTGGGGGATTCGAACCCCAAACCCCACACTCTCCGCACCGGCCGGCGACCAACTCGCCAACACCTCAGCGCTCAACCTATAATGACTGCGGGTTGTTTTTGATATAGAGTTTGTTAAAATTTGCTTTTTAAAAATGGACGGCCAGGGGTTGGAACCCCGAACCGGCCGGTTCCAAAATTCAATAGCCACCGCTGGGCCATCGTATGGATTCAAAATATATGTGGCGGCGGTATGATTTGATAGCTATTGAGCCCGAATGCCTCATAAAATAAAAACAAACTCCTCTATAAGATAAAAATAAAAACAACTATAATCCTTTTTAAGGATTAACCAGAAACCTCCTCAACTGTAAAAGCCCGAAATGAATCAAAGAAGGGCTAAAATAAATATTATAGGAGATTTATTTTTGATAAGGGGGATTATTAAAGATTATTAGGGGAAATTTGTAATGATTTTTATGCAAAATTGGGAGATTGATGAAGATCCTTATGTAATTGGAGAGATAAGGTGAATATTTGCAAATCAATTGGTTGAGAGCCAAATTGAGCAAATTCTTTGTATAAAAAGGGGGCTTGAGGTGAGTGTTGTAATCAAGTTTTTTTCAGGTGATGAAGTCCTGATGCTGAAGTGACGAAAGAGGAGTCTTGTTGAAGAATTTTCAAGCCATTGTTGAATGTCGGAGCCTTTTCATGCTGCCGAAGTGCTTGAAGCTAATGGTCTTGGTGCATTTTAATTGAATTTTGGAGAATAATCGGATCGGTCTCACTCTATTGGAGTGGACTCAGAGACGTAGTCACATTCGTGTGATTTAACTCCGTTATCGTTGTTTGTACCTCTCTTCTCTCTTCTCTCATTTCCTTCATTTCGTTATAATCACCTTTGTTAATTCTTTCTATTATGTTATTTCCTGTTAATTTTTGATTAATTAACTTGAAATAATCAATAAAGCATTGTAAAAGTTGTTACCTAAATATCGCGAACTAGTCTAGATCCTACATAGATCAAGTTGGTATCAGAGCTTAGTTGGCTATTATTGCAGTTATTTCTTTTTTTGAATGCTAACGAGATCCAGGATTCAGAAAGGCTAAGGCAAGCTCAAAGAATTTGATCCTGAGATTCAGAAGTTAAAACATTTCCAAGATGTCACTGAATGGAGGTTCCTCAAGAAATCAAGGAGCGTGAGTTTCAAAAAGCATTCCTTGACATGAAGGCAAAGGTGACATACTTTTTCGGTAGGAGAGACAAGAACGAAGGAACGTGGAAGAAGGTTCGCCAAAGCAAGAAGATCTCAAAGACATGAAAGGGAAAACATCAAGAAGATGGTGGCAAGCAACTGTAATATCCCTTTTCTTCTTTCTCCTCCTCTTTCTCCTTCTCTTCTTCTCCATCTTCTCCTCATTTTATTTCTTCTAACTTTCAAGAATGGATATAAGCTTCCAAATAAACTGGATGTAAAATTTGATTGCCTAAATATTGTGGCAGGAACTTAATGGTTTATAAATTGATGATTGGATTCAACAAATAGAGGTCTACCCAGAGAGTCCTTAATCTAATAGATGACAAGATAGGGATCCACTACTTCTTCATTAGAGGCACAGCCTAACTCGCGGGGAGAGTGTCTATATGTAAGTTTTCACAACATGGTAGAGTCAGTTTAACTTGGGCAGAATTTATTAATGCTCTTAAGAAGCAGTTTTATCCCTTAGGACATATGCAGCAGTTAATGATGGACTGGCAAATGTTTAGGCAAGGGAAGGGTCAAACTGTCCAAGAGTACACCCACGAGTTCAGGAAAAGGGCTATTTCTTTGAATGTTCCTTTGTACACCCAAGACACGTTGTTAAAGTACATAGGAGGTCTACATTCCTACCTTAGGCATTCTATCCTGGTTTTGAACCCTTGTAACTTAGATGAAGTGTCTGTTCAAGCAACACACTTGGAGTCAAGGGGTAAAGGATCTTTTATTGATAATGATGTAAAGAAATCTTCTAAGAATGCAGAGACAGGGAAAGGAAAGAAAGCAGCTACAGTCAAGAAGGATGAGAAACTTTCTTGCACTCATTGTGACAAGGAAGGTCATGATGAAAATCACTGCTGGAAGTTACATCCCGAATTGAGGCCTAAGTGGGCTCAAAGACGTAATCAGAAACAGAAAGGTAAGGATAAATCCATGAATGTTGTTATGGATCTTGGCTCAGATTCAGATGATGAGACTAAGATATCAGCGATGGGTCTAAAAGGTAAAGCCTTTATTTCTGGTGTTTCTGTTGCAAGTTGTGCTTCTTCTACAGTTAATGATTTCTCTGAAGATGCAAAAAGGAATGAGTTGTTTCGCTTAAGGGTTATGGCTAAGAACAGTAAAATTGATGCACCCATAGATAGTGGATCTCAGGTTAATCTGATTTCAGAGAGTGTTGTAAATAACTTGGGATTAAGAACTACACCACATAAGAAACCTTATCCACTAGGTTGGATTTGTGAAAATGATAAGCTGCAAGTAACGAAACAATGCACCTTAAGGTTCACAATCACTAGTAAATTTGCGGATGAAGTTCAGTTTGATGTAGTTCCATTGGATATCTGTGGGATAGTGCTTGGTAGCCCTTATCTTTATGACAGAAAAGCAATCTTCTACAGGCAACAAAATCATTATCATTTGTTTAAGGATGGCATTCAGTACATAGTACATTCTCGCAAGATTAAGACTGATCAATCTTTTGCAAACACAGGGCAGTTAAAGAGGGTAATTAATGCAAGTAAAGAATTAACTCTGATGTCTGTCAGTACAGGTGGTTCTACACTTGAACTTGGAGTAGCTAACCAGGGTCAGATGTTGTAGGATGCACTTGCAGTACAGCATGAGAAAAAGATGATTGAAAGCATTGATGGATCCTTGGGTAAAAATGTTCCTGTTGTAAAGGATCGTATTGTTGTTGACTTAGTTTCTTTCATTTCTGCATTGATGTTCAGCTTGATGCTAGTCAATTTTTGTTGGTTAGTGGCTACGACATTGGATGTAGAGGCTTATGGAAGTGATAAAATTATGTTTATGATCAACAATATTTCTGCAGTCTTCATTGTGCTTGTGAGTCAGGTTTTCAGATGTACAGAGGATACAGGACAAGTGGGGAGGCCAAGTCCTCACTTAATGTCAGAGTAAATGCCACTTTTGGAGGTCCAAAAGGTCTTCAGTGGGGAGGCCTGATCCGGTGGACATTTTTCAGTGGAAATTGAAGTGTCTCATTTTTCTCCAAAATCCGCACCATCAGAAAGAGCTCGGTGTCCTAGTTCCAACGCAACTCGAACGGAGCGAAAAGGAGTCCGTTTGCACGAGTTATGGCCGGTCAAACCTTGGGTCAAACTGAATCAGAGGGCGTTCAGGGAGCGGAAAAAATGATTGTTTCGGAAGTCAACGAAAGCAGCATCAAGTCGAAGAGCTTGTCGAGACGATTCTGGCAACGTTCGTTTCGTCGAAATCTGACATCGGAGGCTCAACTTATCAGCGGTCAAAGTTTGCAGGTTGACTTGATGGACAGAGGGTACACTGATGACGTCATCATCCGTACAGCTGACGTCAGCACATGGTACGGAATCTGAAATAGACCAATCCGTGGTTGACATGTGTCATCCGTACGATGACGTCAGCATGGTACGGTCCAATCGCAGAGTGACACGTGGCAGACCGTACGCCCAGTCAGCACAGTCATCATCCGAGTCATCATCTCCGTCAGCAGTCGAGTCAGAGATGACGTGGCATACAGTGGCAGTCCCAGTCAGCATCCACATCGGCATTGAGTCATCCTCCACGTCATCGGAATTGGCGAGTCACATTTTGACACCTAGCACGATGAGTTGGCACTGTTGTTGCGTTGGCAGCGGATGTGGCAAGGTCATCGAGTAACGTCACGACACGTGTAGTCTTCCTCCATCTCCGTCGACGTTTACAAATCGTTTGGTCTGTTAAAAATGTATACGAAGGTTGGGGGATTCGAACCCCAAACCCCACACTCTCCGCACCGGCCGGCGACCAACTCGCCAACACCTCAGCGCTCAACCTATCATGACTGCGGGTTTTTTTTGATATAGAGTTTGTTGAAATTTGCTTTTTAAAAATGGACGGCCGGGGGTTGGAACCCCGAACCGGCCGGTTCCAAAATTCAATAGCCACCGCTGAGCCATCGTATGGATTCAAAATATATATGGCGGCGGTATGATTTGATAGCTATTGAGCCCGAATGCCTCATAAAATAAAAACAAACTCCTCTATAAGATAAAAATAAAAACAACTATAATCCTTTTAAGGATTAAATCAAAACCACCTCAAACTGTAAAAGCCCGAGAATGAGTAATTAAGGGCTTAAATTTATTTTGAGGATTATTATGTAAAATAGGGGAGATTTAGTTGTTTTTAAGGGGGATATTCTAATGATTTTTATGTAAATAAGGGAGATTTTTGAAGATCCTTATGTATTTGGAGAGATAAGGTGAATATTTGCAAATCAATTGGTTAAAGGCCAAATTGAGCAAATTATTTGTATAAAAAGGGGGCTTGAGGTGAGGTTGTAATGAAGTCTTTTCACGGTGATGAAGTCCTAATCTTTGAGGCGTCAAAGAGGTCTTGTTGGAGTTCTTCAAACCATTCTTGTATATCGAGCATCGTTCGCTGCGAAATGCTTGGAGAATGGTGGTGCTTTTTTGTTGATTTGGAGATTAATCGGATCGGTCACACTCTATTGGAGTGGACAGGAGATAGTCACGTCGTGACGAACTCGAAATCAAACGCTTGTTTGCACTTCTCTTTTTCTCTCTTTCGTCTCTCATTTCTTTTCATTCGTATAATCACCTTGATTACGTTCTTTATATTATTTCCTTAAGTTAATTTCATTTTAATTAGCGAAATAATCATTGTAAAGCATTGTAAAAGTTAAGCATTTAAAAGCGCAATCTAGTCTAGATCCTACACGGATCAATTTTGTAGTGCAATAGTGATGAAGTTATTCATACAATGATTTTTAGTCCATTGGATCATCCTCCTTTAAAAATTTATCAATGGTTCCTCAGTCCTCTCGCTGCTTTCCTTTTTGCTTTATGCTAAATGCTCAGGATCTTGCTACGTTGCCTGTTCCATGTAGTAATCATCACTTGTTTCTCATTTACTTCATTCTCGTCTAACTCCATCGGCAATGTAAACATCCCTGTAATGATCTTTAGCCCTTGGTCTAGTGGCCTAACCTTTTGGTCACATTTGTCCCTTCATCGTGCATCACCAATTCAAAATTTGTGCCTAGGATCCTATCAACGAGGGGAGATGTTGTGGAGGAATCACATTTAGACACATACAAACATCATAATAAATGGTACAAAAGAAATCACTCATAGGATCATATCAAAATAGCAAAATATAAAACTTTTAGAGGACACCCACCACTTATCACTAATTCAGAACTCAAGTTCTAAAATGAATTTGGGATGAGTGATATAACATAAGGACTTCATTCATTGCTAATTCTCCTCATATATTTTGCAAAAAATTAGAAATGGGAGGATTTACAACATTTATAAGGTCCATCACATATTGCTAATACAGGTTTTATGTTTAAACCATATCAACGATCACACGATATAAATGAAATTGCATCGTATCACTCATCACTAATTCAAGTTTATCTTTTTATGACCATCCATGATGAGAGATAAGAACACAAGGCCAAAAGCATCACTCATTTCTATTACAAATTTGAAAGCTCAAAATCCATTAGAGATGAGAGACATCAAAGGAAAACGTCATTCTATCGCTCATCGCTAATTCAAGGTGTGAACCTATGAATAAATCAGTGATAAGAGATAAAGTTATGAGGGCCATCAAGAATTAAGTGGAAATTTTGAGCATGTGCATTTAAGTTGTTCTTAAAAGAGGGGAATTTCTCAGATATGAGAATAATAGGCTCAATATTTTGGAATATAAAAGATATAAAGACCAAAAATCCCTTACTCAACCTTATAAAATGGAAAGGTCCAAACTTAGGCTTGAAGGACCGGTTACCAGGTGACAATGAATGACATAAGATGTTTTAAAATGACTAGCAATGGGTAATTGATAGTCAATGACCAAATAAAACCTTGTAAGCACTTATAATGAAAAAAACCCTAAACCCTTAGATGAAAATATTACATTCAAATGTAATAAGGGTTTTTTTTTTAAATGGAACAAGAAAATTTTTGAGGGTTCCATCAGGAAGGACCCTAAAGCACCCTAAGTGTAGATAAAACATTAATTTTCCAAAGTGAAGTCAAAGACCAAAATTCAAAGGAACCTATACCTTAAGGGGAAAAGGTGAAACCTAAAGCAAAGTAGGAAACAAAAGGAAGTGAAGAGATCATCCCTACCTTGGGTGGGGCATGTGTGGAAAATTACATAACACATAGGATCAGATCCACTTCTCCTTTGATCCCCTTTTGACATAAAAGACAACATATTCCAACAATCTCCCCCTTTGTCATTGATGGAAAAACCTTAAATGCTCAATGATGCTAATTAACCAATTCAATGTTTGTACCAATATCATCTTTACATTCTCAATCTATTGTTGCTTTCTCCAATGCTCCTCTTTGAGAATTTGCATTACTTTCTCCCCCTTTGACATCAATGGCAAAGGGTTCACTCACCCTGAAAGCACTCTCCCCTTTGAAAAGTTGTACAAAGGGTCTAGCTATTGTCTAATATCCTCCTTTGACATTCCTATTCCTTTTCTCATCGTCATGAGAATCTTCACAAATTTCTCTATTATTCTCTACTTTGAGCATTGCTCCCTTATTCTCCCCCATGCTCAATTATTTTGAGCACTTTCTCATCCATTCTCCTCTTCTTTATCCTAGGTTACCATACTACTGTAGCCTTCACTTCTTCTTAGAAATGGCAAAGAAATTTTGCTCCACCTTTGACTGATACCAATTTAAAACATTTTTTCTCTCATGCCAATTTTTGCATTCAACCTTTTTACTGCAATGGCAATACCATATGCTTCAACTACTCCATACCAATTTTAAAAAATATATCTAATGCCAGTTGAAGTCCCATTGCATGCTCAATGCCATTCAGGTCTGATATCAATTATAGATATTTTGATTCATGCTTTATAACAATTGATATCATATACTTGACACCAATTGATGATATCATGCCCTGATACCAATTATCATTCTAATACAAAATGTGAATGTGTTCACTTTATGCTATGTACCAATTGATATCTAGGAATACACTATATCAAGTATAACTTTGATACCAATATCAGCTCCCCCTTAGACCTTGCCCCATTCTCTTCTTAGCATACTTGAGGATGAGCTTCATTTTAGGCTCTATACCAACTAGACTATTCTGAACCACTTTATGGTGGTCTGATACCAATTTAAAAATAAATATACATAACACCTTCCTTTTGGCCATAGCTCTTCTTCTTGTAGGAAAGAAGCATTTCTCTTGATAAAGCATCTACACCACTTTTTCTTCAAATACTGATACCAATTGTTGATATCAATTTTTGTAGCTGATTATCCACTTCTCTGTTGATAATCTTACCCTCTGACAAGCATTTCAAAGAGCATGAATGTGACCATAAATCTGCAACCACCAAGTCGTTAGAAATTTGTAAAACATTTTTTACCTGACTTGATTTCCATTTCACCTTTCTAGGGATGAATAATGTACCAATTTAACTCCCCTAGACTGAATCATGCCCCATCACTACAAATTAGTGATGTAAGGTAGAAGCAACCTCATGGAGCATTGCCTTCCACTCTTTCTCTCTCTAGACCTTCTTTTTCTTCCTTTTTGTCACACCTGCCTTCTTTACAAAAGTATGTGAACCATTGTTCACTCTGGAAGGTGTATCCTTCCTCTTTCTATATACTGCAAGTCTTACAAGGTCTAATCTACACTCTAGCTATGTGACCAAATTTCTCACACTTGTAGCATACTACATACATATTTCTTGCAGGAGCAAATGAATTTTTATCTACATATTTTGTGCTCCTTTTAGGTGTAGCTCTACAATATCTAGCTCTATGACCAAACTAATTACAGGTAAAATAGTAACCATAAAAACATGGGGAGTACCTTGTCATAGTGTTCCTCTAAAGAAGATGAGGGGGCCTTCTTTGATTTGTATTTTTCATGTATCTCATCCTAGTATGTCTTTCTGCATCAACTTCCTTTGTGTAATGATTTTTTTTTAGGTTTCTAGGAACTGGTTTCTCCATCTTTTTGTCTGGTATGACCTCCTTCAACTTAGCAATAGTATCCTTATCTGGTTCCTTCATCTCAACAATGGTAGGATTCTTTTCTCCTTTTTCTTTCTTCACTCCAATAGTGCCTTTTTCTAATCTTCAATTTCTAGAGGTACTTGCTTTGGAGAAACTTGTATAGGCTTCCTCATTCTTGGTGGAACATCTTTATTCTACTATAAAAATTGTCATACAATTTGGCAGATGCATTCTTGGCTAGGCTTTTACCATTTTCAAAACCAAGAACAAACTTTTCTCTTGGTTTTGATGGGTTTTGTGCACTCCTAGTTCATTTAGTATTCTTGAGCCACCCTTCAACTTTAGGCCTTTATCAATCTTTTCTTTATCTTTTTCTAAGTCTTTTCTCAAGGCCATTATTTCTGCCTCCAACATCATGAACTCATCCGATTTAGATTGTACTTCAATCTGAACTACATCTTTTTCTCTTTTTTCTTATTCTACTTGTGTCTTCAAACTAGCTATCATTTTATTAGATTCTTCAAGACTTTTAGTTAGTCTATCTATCTCTTTTTGAGAATGCAACTTTTTTTCTTCATTCTCCTTTAATTTTTTTATCTCATTTAGAGCACAAATGAGCTTACCTTCAAGGTCCACTTCTTCTTCTTCTTTACCAGAGGTTTCAACTTCTTCATCTTTATCAGATCTCTCAATATCTTCATCATAGGTCATTGGAAATGATTCAACCACATAGAAACTTCCATGATCATCATATGATCTACCATTTACATCAAATGACCTACTTTCTCTTCTTTTCTGTGGATTATTTTTACTTTCCTTTTCCTTATCACAATCATTTAATTCATCATAAAAAAAAATAGAAATAAAATGATTGTGGTTACCTCTATGTTTCTTGAAGCCATTTCTTGATCTTCTGAAGGAGTCAGCTTGCTCTTCACTGGCCTCTTGTGATATAGATTTAGATGTTTATTCTTCATCATATCTTGTTATAGCTTCACTTATACTTAGAATTTCAGATTCACTTTCATATTTTTGAGTCAATTCCTTCATTTCCTTTTTACCATCCTCTTCATACATTCACTTCAACTTGTTCTAGACTTCATGTGATTTTTGATAATGCATGACTTTGATCAACAAAGAACTTGATAGTCCATGAAGAATTATATCTCTTGTTGTAGCATTATCCTCATATGCCTTCTTTTCAGCTTCAATTATTGGAGGTGTACTAGACACTATATATCCATTTACAACTTACATCAAAACATCAAATTCTATGGATCCCAAATATCCTTCCGTTAATCAGGTCCAAAAAATATATCTTGATCCATCAAAGATAGGTCCATCATATGCAAGTAAACTTTATTGACTAACCATTGTGTTCACTCTACCAAGATCTACCTGAGATGATTAAGCTTATCCTAAGAAACCTAGGGATTTGATAGCAATTGTTGGAACCCAATGATCTACTTAGAGGTGGGTGAATTATTAGATACTAAAACATAGCCTTCAAAACCTTTGTTTAGATTAGCTAAACACACAGAGAGATAGAAACACATTCACACAAAAACCCATAACACCAAATATACATGGAAAACCCAAGATGGGAAAACCACAGTGACAAATTTTGCTTGAGGATATTGCTCAAATCCAGTGTCACAAAATGAAATCTCTCTTACAATTTTTAGAGCTACCACCCAAGGATGCTACAACACCTTGGTTTAGTAGCTACAACTCCAAGGAGACAACAATCCCCTAAATTAAGCTACTACCCAATATAATGAGGCTACAAACTCTAAAATATTACAAGTTCACGTATGCATAAAATTAGTTCTACAAAATCGATGATGCATCATTACATTCAGTACTCTAGTGTGCTTTTACAACTCACAATCTACCATTGAAGCTACACTCTCAACAACATAACTCTACACTTCTCTCTTATGCATATAGAACAATCAATGTTCCATCACTGGACCTCTCTTTCTGCTCTTCTACACTTTCACATAGACTCATTTAGAGGATTATCTACATTATAGTCTAGGTTACCTTTCCTTAGTCTATTTTCTACAACTCACATATGCATTACTCTGTTTAGCTCTCTCTATGCTTGTAGACTACACTCACTACTAACTCATGGGAGATACTCCCACATTGAAAATTCTTTGATTATCTTCTTTTTGCTTAACTCCACGAACCTGCAATCTCTACCTCAAGATACACATCACCGTTTAGATTGTCCAATATGGTTACATGCATTGCATCACCACTAAACTCATCTATTAGGGTTTTCATACTTGCTATCTTCATCAGAAAGCTTCCTATACCTCAAGTCACACACACAACTGTCCAACTCATCATAAAAAGATTTGATAGCATTTGCCAGTTATTGCCATATCTTGCATTCACCCACCCCACATTTAATTTGGTTATAGAGAATTTTCCAAAATTATCTCTCTGTCAGCCTTGGAATCTAATTATGAATTCAATATATCTATTTTCTATTTTATTTGATTTGATCTTGATCATATTTGCAATTTGTATTTCCACCTTAAAGATCAAATCTTCATTCAATTGGTCACTTGGTGTAGCTAGACCAATGAATTCCTTCCTCAGTGTCAATTACCAGTCAAGAACCAATGTTCACACATACTAAACTATTGGAGATATTCAAATTTGAATACTGGCCATTGATCTTCACTATCACACCTTTATCTTGTGATCCTCATTCACTTACATGTCTTTAAATCCTTACCATTGGATAGGTGGTTGATCAAATCATCGTCGTTGATCTTGTAGTATTCCCATAACATCATGTATTGCTTTGTCAAAGAGACATTCACTAAAATATCATTGAAGTTCACCTTTCTCTTTGATATGAATCACCTTCAAACACAAGAGAAGAAACATGGGTCCATATGCCACACAATTCAAAACAAGGATGTGAATTTCCTATCGAGCAATTGTTGGTCACCATCTATCAACAAACATCACCATCCAGTATTGTCAACTTCTTATTAGGTCCCACTTAGGAAGCTCCATGTATCATTGTGTCAAGGAGAGATGCTTCATAGTCCTTCTGATACAACAAAGTCACATCGATGAAGAATCCTTTCACTATCATTGTTTGATATATCTCATTAATTTTCACCATTCCTCGCTGACATCACCATCCTATCACGTCCCATAGTCAACATCATACTCCCATCGCCCTATCAAAGAGACATACATCAAAGTCCTGTCGAACTATCAATGTCTCATTGATGGAAAGGTCATCATGTTGTTGAGGAGACATCCTTTAATGTCCCGCAGACACCACACTATCTCACTAATGGTAAGGTCATCAAGTTGTCGAGGAGACATCCTTCAATGTCCTACTGACACCACTCTATCTCACAAATAGTAAGGTCATTAGGCAGACATCCGAATAGGTTTTTTCAATGACCATTATTCAAACTAATGAAAGCCGTTTATGATGTCACCTGTCCACATCATTGACATGTCACTGCACTGTAATCCACAACAAGGATGTGGATTACTATTTACTCAATCTTGTAATGCCATGTGTCTACATCATCATCAATATCACCCATGTCGTTGTGACTAGGTACCACTTGGAGTACTATCTTCACATCGCCATGTTGGAGATACATTGACAAAGATCTCACCAATGCCCTATAGTCTTATTGATAGTGCTTCCATACTCCTTATCACTCTGTCAAAGAGACATTCATAGAACTCCCTTTTCTTCCCTAGTGTCTCATTGATAAGATGAACATCAGCCCATCGAAGAGACATATCCCATTCTCTTTCCAATCATGCACTGTCACACTGATAAATTCACCATCGGGCCATAAGAGAAACTCTTGCACAACTCTTGGTGATGCACTAGTGTCTCACCAATATGAATATGTATAACCTTAAATTGCTAGATAGAGGGGCCGGTCACCCTCACAACTTCAACAACATAAGTTGTAACTTATGTGACTTGCAACCTACAATAAAAAGTCACCGACATAATAAAAAATATTTGAACATCATGACTATAAACTCCTACACATGTAGGGTTTAACTGATTAACCCTAATATCCTTCTTCCTTGCATGGTCACTTCACTTCACACCTGATACTGCCTTGACATTATTGAATGCTGCCAAACAACTCTCTCCTAGGATTAGGTATTACACCCTTTTGATCCACTTCTTTGACATCAATGAAAACATTATATGCTTCTATGCAGGATTAGCTCCACTTCTCCTTTAATCCCTTTTCACAAGGATGACAATGTTCCAACAAAGTTAACTTGCACAAGAGGTCACAAGTTAACTTGCTCAAGAAGTCAAGTAAGTTGTTAGAAAAGGAATATTTTCCTTTTTCAAATGAGTGAGGAAAGAGAATATTCTTTGGAACATTCTCATGGGTGAGGAAAATAGAAATTTATCAAATTAAAACAAATTTTAATTATTCAAAAGGGTGAAGGAATATTCCATAGGAATATTTCTTTTAGGAGGAATGTGCAAAGGAGGAATATTCCCTCGCAAGTGGGGGGAATTAGATTTATTAGGTAATTGATAATTAAATAAAGTTTTAATTATGCAATTAGGGTAATTAGATTATTTTCATTAAATAAAATGATTTAATGAAAGAGGGAAAGTGAAATAATATTTAATTAAATAACTTGGGGTTATTTTGATTAGATAAGAAGATTTAGGGATTTAAATTAAATAGTTTTATGTATTTCATTTAATAGGATGAAATGTTAGCATGAAAGGGGATAAATTAATTAGGTTAATAAGTGCAAATGACATAATTAATTAAACAACTAGGATAATTTAATCAATTAAGCGAAAAGAGGATGGGTTTCAAGGTGAAATGATGTTAGTATACCCAATTTGAGTGTATGATATCATTTAAGATATTTTTCAGTGTCTACATTTTTCCCCTCTTTGAAGTGAGATACTTGCTACTTTGGTTCAAGGACTAACGCCCCTTGGATAAGAAAATGCTACCCAAATCAAAAATAAAAAAATTATGAATTTTTTGATGCCCCACTATTGCCCCAACATAAGGAATAAGCTAGTTCCCTTCCCCCTCAAGAAATCGAGTGGAAATTTTGAATTTTGGGTTGATTTATTGACATAGGTAAAATGCTACTTAAGGGGTCCAAAAAGGCTTTGGAATGCAAAAAATAGGCCAAAACCACAAAAATGATACAAAATAAGGTTCAGTTTGGAAAGATTGGTGAAAATGATGAAAAACCTTAGCTTGATCCAATTAAATTAAGGAAAAAGACCCTCATTTTTAAGATTAAATAGGTGATGAAGGGTCATTTTCAATTCATTTGTGCATTCACACCTTCAAGATTTCTTGCATTTTGAGCTTTAACCCTATAATGAAATGGTGCAAAGAATGCTCCCATGGTACATTTTTATCAAGTTCACGAGTACTAGAGGCCTCCAAGTGTAGGACCATCAGTAAGTGATTCAAAAATTGATTTTAATTTTTTATTTTAAGCACATTTATTGCATTTTAAAATTTTAATTTTGTCTATGGTGCTATATAGCAACACTATTTTTAGAATCAGTGATGCTATTTTGATTTATTGTGATGCATATGTAAATAGCGACATAGTTCACAATTTGAAATTAGGGTTTCAAATTTCAAATCATGATGTAGGTGTAAATAGTGATGCACCTTGCAATTTGAAATTTAGGATTAGGGTTTTCCAAGTTCAAATAGCAACACATGTATTATTAGTGATGCATATCACAAATTCCAATTTGAATGCTTCTAGAATTGCTATTTGGAATTTGAGTTATACAGAGACTATTGTAAATAGCAATTCTTTTATCATTTTTGGGGATAAAAAATCCAAAATTAGCCATTTTTGTGAATTTTTGATGTTGTACACTTCATGGGTGTAGGAGCTTATCCATCCTTTGATGTCCCACAAGCACCGACTAATAATTTTATCCAATCTTGGTGATTTTTCTGAGTTGTGATAGGAGCACCTGGGAGAGATTGGTTTGTTGTATGTTTTGTACATGCCTATCATCTGGACCCATTTGGCAATGATGATAGTGCTATGCAAGTGATGGCATAGCAAGACCTCGCCATTCCACCTACCTACCAGTGAGGTGATAGTGACTTTGGATGATGTACATGGAATATTTTGTGATTGTTGATACATTTTGAGCATGTTATCTAGGACACTTATGTAGGTTATGATAGTTGTCACGAGATGCTTGACTAGGAGTCCATTGTCCTAGTCAACTCCCAGATAGACCTTGAAATGTATAGAGGTTGGGCATCAACCTCCAAACTGATCATTGTGGTAGTGATCTCAAGTTCGGTTGCTTCAGATTAAAGGAGTAAGGGATTTAGTCCTAGATGGGGTCTGGCTTGGCACAAGACACTCTTTGGAGGACTCAGTATGCATGGGGGCCAGTGATGTTGGCCTCTTTACCATGAGATGCATGACTTTGTTTACTGTGATGGGAGAGTGATCAATACAGGGGTCACCCTTCTCCATATTTGGGCCTGGGAGCACATTGACATGCTACAACTGATTGTTCATATGGAAACTATATAGTCAAATGATCCAGTTGTTTGGAAATATAGGGGTGCCATAACATTGAAGCCCATGGGGAAGTTTGGAATTCCCTACTAGTGTCAAGTGATCAAAAATATGTCAATGCTTAGATGGTGGTTGTGGCTTCAAATTTTGGCATGGTATGATGATATTCGACAACTATTCTTTTCTCAATAGACT
Organism: Sequoia sempervirens; assembly: GCA_007258455.2. NCBI lineage: Eukaryota > Viridiplantae > Streptophyta > Pinopsida > Cupressales > Cupressaceae > Sequoia > Sequoia sempervirens. Next base: position 1,265 of record VDFB02123421.1, on the reverse strand, counting down.
CTATTCATGCAGGGACGAGAGCACATGATTATCAAGAGGTACCTTCCTGATAGGGTTTCCAGATAGTTTGGCAAGAGGCATGATATGCTTGATGATTAGTACATTTCCATTTTTTCAAGGTCATCCCAAGATACAACATGGGGAAAAATGATCCCATGTCATGAGGTTGTAGAGGGCTTTCAACATTCATTTACTAGGCCATGGGCCTACGATTAGGGATAGGTGGATGAAAAAGCTATGGCTACTTATGATTCATGGTTCATACCCCCTCCTCGATTGATAGATCCAATAGGTATACCTCCATGAGGGAGACCAAGAGGGAGGGATGTAGGAAAGGGTAGAGGCTAGCCATATGATGGGTAGGGAAGAGGACATGATGGAGGTCCAGATGGAAAGGGCATAGGATAGGATGGCCAAGATGGCCAACATCAGGATGGATAGGTACCAGGTGCACCACCATTGCACCGGCATCCTCCTCACTAGCCACCACCAAGGCTAGATCCCCATGATGCTCAGATACAATAGTTGTAGCAGTAGTTGTAGGTGGTCATAGTTGAGTGAGATCAAGCTCATTAGCAGATTTTGGTTATCATTGTTGAGAGAGACCAAGCCTGACAATAGGTATTGGTTGTCATAGTTGAGAGGGATCAAGACCATCAGCTTAGGTAGACTATCAATATGAAGCTAGCATAGGAAGTCAAGCGGTGCCAGCAGTTGGAGGCCATGACAACAACATAGGGAAATAAATTTTTTACCACTTTATACAAAGTGTTTGTGATTTAGGTAGCATACTATCACATGCACTACCATCAAGATGTACCCATGGTGATTAGGTAGTTGGATTACTCACTGAGGAATAGGGTACATCCTTGGACTGAGAATTAGCTAGAGAGACAACCTAGTGAGGGGAGCAGCCATCAGGGCTAGCTATTTGTATAGACACTTTTTTATTATTGCTTGATTCTTTATAGAGATATACATTCATGGGCTTGCTTTTGATAGCCTCTTGGATATTGTACTTTTTCTATATATACATACACTGACCCATAAATTGTACCATGATAGTCATAATTTTTTGATAGATATGAGATGATTCAAACTCATGATGTATTCATGCTTTATGAATGTATGGATGCATTTGATGTTGATGGGATGTGACATTGTTATATATATTATGATCATGTATGGATGCTATGTAATGAATGTATGTGTTTCTTTTTATTCATGTTTATGTGATATGTGATGATAATCTATGATGTGATGAT
>VDFB02123420.1:0-26344 GCA_007258455.2 Sequoia sempervirens | reverse complement strand
ATCGTGATGTATCTTCAAGTGCTTCTACCCGATAGGTTTACTTCATTGTAATTGTACAAATTAGATATGAACAAAATGTTTTATTATTATGTTTTTTTCATAATTTTTTTTGGGTTAATTTCGATAATGTTTTTAATATTCTTGTTGTAGTCGGCTGATCGAGGAAAGGCACTAGCAGTAGAGGAGAGCATCCATAGTGAAGTGCATTCAATATTTTGTGATGATGACATCGCTTATTTAGCAAACCCTCTCGATACGATAAAGAAGGTCCAAAAAAAATGCAATGAAGAAATGGTTAAGTTGATGTTCATAGTGCCTCAAACAGATGAGATAAAAGAGAGGGTTAAAATATTGAAAGAGATATTACAAAACTTGCAAGTAAGCTATCATGAGCTCTTTAATTATAACATAAGTTCATTCATGGTTTTGTATTTTGTACTCTTTTATGTCATGAACTAAAATATGTGTTGTTTTTACAGGGTTATTTGCCTCCTCATGATGCTCCTGGCCATGATCAGGGTACTACAAGTGCTTCCCAAGAAGTAGGGGTTGGTACAAGTGTCCATCCTAATCTTCCTATGCATACATCACATCATCTGACCCCATCATCCATGCCTATATTATCATCTGAAATGTCAGCAACACATACCATGCAGGGATCCATTAATGCACCCTCTGGCAGTGAACACATTCTAGAACATCTGTCAGGACATGTACCTGGGGATGCAAAGGCCACTAGTACTGGTGATGTTTTAGCAACATTTCCTTGATCATCCCGTATTACTAGTATGGAAAAATTTCCAGTCACACTTGTGGTGACCGAGGATTTCGTTCCCATAAAGATAGAGAGGGTCCTAGGTACATTAAAATGTTTTAATTATTATTATATATAATCCAATTGAAATTTACTTATTGATCGCTCTTTTTAGATTATTGATACCAAGGTACTTTAGAAAGCTAGTACCTATCTAAAGTATGCAAGGGACCAATATAGGTCACATTTAGAGAAGAACAAAAAGTACGAGCGTCCCCCCATGATTCCAAAGAGGGAGTGGAAGGACCTGGTGTCGGATGGAAAGGAGAAGGTTGAAAAGAAAAAAGATAAGACACCACTGGGCCAAGGAAGGTATGTGATACTATCAACAATATAATTATATACTGATTACTCTTTCTTTTTACATAATCTAACGTATTTCAAACTTTTCATAGGCTACCCAACACATCGAAGGAAACAAAGGCAAGACTAGAAAAGTATGGGCAACACAAACTTGGCTCTGGTGGTTATATGAAATTAGCCGCGACAAATTGTATATAAATAAAATGAAATATAGTATCCAAATAATAAATTGAAAAACAATTTTGGTTTTATCACACCAAGGTAGCCAAAATTCATGATCTTGGCGCAAAAAAATGTAGGGCTCAATTCACAGAGTTCCTTAATGTTATTTGACCTAAAAGATTTCTTCCAGCAAGGCTATGCAGCCGTATTGAATGTCTAAGAGTTTTGATTGGCAACACAACCTTCCACTCAGACCGGACACACAAGTAAATAAACTCAATAAAGTTTATTTAAAATTGAATACTTATGCAATCCATAGCAGCATTAATCATTTGGGGAAAAAATTGGCAAACCAAAAGTTCGAGATTTTTTTAAAAAATTAGGAAAAATTGGGGAAAAGATCGGAAAAAAATCGGATTTACAAAAAATTGAAGAGAAATAGTCAGAAACTATTTTTTTTAAAAATTTAATGGCATTTCCATAGCATACAGACATTGATAGTAAATAAAATACAGAGTTCAATCCATGAATTATAGAAAATAGATTTTTGTTGGTTATATTCATATCGTTGATTACATTGCACAAAACAAACTACAAGTGCATAAATATCAGATGGTGACAGTTGTCTATGCTACCACATTTTTCATACATTTCTACCAAATCATTTTATCAAACAGCTCACTACCTTGTCGCTATGGCTAAAATCCTAAACAACCGCTTTGAACAAGCATATGGATGCTTGGAAAAATCTATCAAAGCATAATAGTATAATAGATAATAAGGCAAGGAACCTGCTTCAAAAATCTCAAAGAATAAAATCCTGCGTATAACGCTAACAATCCATAAGCAATTTTTGTCATGGCATTCGTTATAATCTCCATCACCATGAGACCACATTTCTTTTGAAGCATTTTTCAAATAGTTCACTACCTTTTCATGATACCACATTTTTCATACATACCTACTCTCAAATTAGTTTTATCAAAACAATCCAGTGCCTTCCATGCTATTGTTAAAAACCTAAAACAAAAGTTTAACGTTATGGATACCAAAGATAATAGTAAGAGCCAACATAGACAAGGCAGTGAATTGTTTGAAAAATGCCTAAAAGAAATGTAGTTCATCGATGATGGAATGCCATGGAACCATAGCACTTTTGACATGGCATTCCATCACCATGAGACTACATTTCTTTGAGACATTTTTTTCTGCGAATTCACTCCATTTGTCTATAAGCACGATTTTCATACATGTCTACCAAAGCATTTTATCAAACTGTTCATTTCCTTGTTGCTATGGCTTAAATCCTAAAATAGGTTCTTTCAAACAATCTATGGATGCTTGGAAAAAATCTATCAAAGCATAATAGTAAGCAACAAGCCATGGTCTCTTGGTTTTTCTTATGCGAAAATCAGCTCGATTTTATTCACATTTTTTTCTAGATTTTAAACACATTTTTTTGGCTAATTTGCAGTTTGAAACTAAAAATAATTCATTGGACCAAAAATTCAAGGATTTTTTCAAAAGTCGTGTGGAAAAATCATCTAGCCTACAATTTTTTTAAAAATCGTGATTAATCAGGATTTTTTGCAGATTTATGCTTCTATGGACTACAATCTATTCAATATTAATTTCCACCATAAAGTAATTACATGCCTATTTTTTTAAACATTCAAGCAATGATAATAATGCACGTGACATTGGAATATAGCCTAGTGAGGTTGGAGCACAACCTACAGATGAAGGTCATGGTGTGCATCTCGATACTTTAGAGCATGTAGAGTGTGATCAACATGTTGAGCATGATCAAGCTAGACAAGATCAGGAACATGATGTGGCCCCATCAAGTAAAGAGGACCACTATAAAGTTATTTTAAAAATATTTAATTGCAATTGGCGTATTAATTAATGTAACCTTTCATGTTTCAGCTTTAGAGCATGTAGAGCATGATCAACGTGTTGAGCATGATCAGGCTAGAGAAGATCAGGAACATGATGTGTCCCCATCAAGTAAAGAGGACCACTCTCATGTTCTCTTAAACATTTTTAATTTCAATTGGTGTATTAATTAATGTAGCCTTTCATGTTTCAACTGCAAATCAAGATTTAGAGGGTGTTCAATATGTTGAGCATGAGTCTATAACAAAAGTTCAGGAACATGATGTGGACCCGTTAGGTAAAGAGAACCACTCTAATGTTCTTTTAATTAATAAAATACTTGTAACAATAATAATAAAACATATCAATTTAACATTTATTTCTTGTTGCAGCAGACTCCCCCTTGAGGTGGCATCCACATCATGAGCAGAGGGAAGAAAAACTAAAGGGGGGAAAGATATTGATTTAGAAAATGATACTTCACATCAACTTTATGTAGCTTTCAAAAAGAAACAAAAAAAAAAGTGATTGTAATCATATTCATGAAAACCATATTTTGATAATATGTAAAAACTAAAAAGAAATGAACATTATATGTTAATGAATGAATGTGAATATGTTAAATAAATGTTATATGTTCTTAATGGATGAATGAATGAATGTTATATGTTATTAATGGATGAATGAATGATTAATTTTATATGATTGGGCATGGGGAATTGAGAGTGATGTGAGGGGGGGGAGGCGCCAAATGAGCTTCCACTGTCACATGGTTGGCCCTATTAAGTAGAGAATATTAAACTATTCTCAAAACAAAGAGAAGCTCAATAAGGTAATGCACTTTTCAATATAAGAAATACATCATTTGAAGCATCAAACCAATATGCAAAGATGAAAGAAAGTGCTAGCTTTTCACTATGGTGGTAGAAAAATGATTCTTTATACCCTGAATCCATGCTCTGCATCATAATTTGAAGTTGTTTCCATTCCAATGTTCTGAGTTTAGTTTGTTTATATGGATTTGTATGAATACCACATTGTGTTGTGTGTGGATTTGGTTTCAAAGCTCCGTTTCTTCTATTTTTAGTGGTGATATAACTCTAAAATTTGACTTTTGTGCATAACAAAGTTAGTGGAAAATTTGACTCATGAAATTTGGTACCATCTACGTATGGAAAAGTTTCTCTAATTACATTCATTCTGATCATAAATGTTGTAAAATGATATTAATGCTTCAAACTTAAGATTCCTTTTCTCATTGTTATAATGATCAAATGTTATACTTTGCTATGATTCAGCATTCCTCTTGCCCCCTACCCTTGCCTCCTTTAAGAATTTTATTTTGTCATAAAGATTCACATTGCCTCTATTTACACAAATTTATCTGAAGCGCTAGAAGTGAATAAAGATATGTAAAGATGATGGATTATGTCTAAACAACAACTTTCCATCTTATAGCTAATTAAATCCTTAATATTTGAATAGTTTAGAGCTCCAATAAAATAATTTCCCGAGATTTGAATATGAAGGGATGTGACTTGATTGATCTCTCACCAATGGTACATTTAAACGAATATTTTTTTAAAAAAATTGCATTCTTTCGTCACACTTTCGACGAAAACATCTGACGAATCACAAAAAAGGTCTGACAAATTTTCTATAGCTGCGACAAAGGCTTTGTCATAACTCCCTGGCCCATTTCATGCAATGATGAGTCCATCGATGAATCAAGAAAAGGCCCGACGAAGCTTACGAATAGCGATGAAGGCTTTGTCATAACTCCTTGCACTTTTCATCGCACTTTCAACATACATCACCAATGAACCACATAAAAGGTCCAATGAAGTTGATTTGCTGCGATGAAGGCTTCATTGTAAATACTTTCCCATTTCATCAAACTGGAAATGAAATTCTGGTGCTCTTTCGACACCCATTTCCTTGATATTCTAACGAAAATCCAAGTCATTTTATGATGTCGACGACTGACGAATCTACGCTATTTTTTTGACGTTTAATTTGTCATTGGACGTGTAATGGAAAAAGTGATGAAAATGTTTTTTCCATTTCATCGCTACTCCAACAAAGATTTGTCGAACGACCGATGAACGTCCATCGGAAAATGGTGTAAGATTTAGTAGTGCCCTCCATGGCCGTTTTCGAGACTTCATCCCTCCATGGCCTTTTTCAACATTTGCAGGCCCCCGAAAAACCAACCTCTAGAACTTGGCCCCTCCATGGCTATTTCTAGGACTCTATCCCTCCTTGGTCATTTTGAACATCCATCGGCCCCTGGTGACCCAGCCTCCAAAAACCAAGACCTCTATGGTTGTTTTTGGGACTCCGCCCCTCTATCGTCGTCTGGGACTTTCCTTCTGGGCCACTGTGTGCTCATTTCCATTTCAAAAGGGGGATGACCCTCTGGCTTTCCCCTTCCAAACTTCTTCTTTTTTCCAAAATGGGTCCAATCTTGAGGAAGTTTTTCTTGGCGCTCTTTCTTCCCCTTTTTCCATGTGCTATAATTGAAAAATCTTAGTTCTGCTAAGTTTAGTGAGGTCTAGGAACTTCCCTTCCGATTTGTTGTCCCTCATTCGTTGCCCACCCCCTTGGGTGTGCATTGATGTTTATGGTCCAAATGAGCTCAAAATATCAATATTATGATCTTTTGATGATGCATGAATGGATCTAACAAGGATTTTGCAAGATTTGACTAACGTTTGCCTTGATTTATTTATGAAAGCACTTACCGCGCTTCATGTATGCAAGGATTCAAGAAGCCTACTGTGGGTCCATCGAGGAGACCCATTGCTCGAAAGTTGAACAAGGAATGTGCATAGCTCCTGTCACCATTCATTTCATATTTTCCTCTCCTCCTAGTACCCACCAACAGGATCAGTGTTGGAAGAAGGCCTGTGCCAAGGAAGTCGATGACAAAAAATGCAAGGGGGTTGCCTTGAAGAAGGCATGAAGGAGTTTTCCTAATTTTCACCAGATGACGACAACCTATCCCCCAAATCAAGGGCAACGAATCCATTGATGCCAGTCATCGACAATCCTATTTGATCCAAGGAAGAACACTGCAAAAACATCAAGTAAGAAGGTAGCTTTCTGGCAGTTTTAGCTATAGTGAAAAGGGCAATTAGCTAAATGACAAAACTGCTACAACACCTAGGCACTAGGTGACAAAACAAGGAAAAGACAAAAGATGTATCTTAAATTGTTGACTATTGTGGGGTACGTGAAACCGTAGTGTAATAAAATATGGGCCACACAATGTAATTCAATCCTAGCCATTCATTTGGGCTTTGGAAAACTATAAATTGGGGCTTGCCCCTCATTTGTAAAGGGTTGGAGAGCTAGTGTAAAGACATTCTACAACAATAGAAAGCAACTTTGCATGATTTATGGGTGTTCGTTTTGAGTTTTCTCATCGTGCATGCATGGTTCTACCTTCCATAGTAGTTTTAGTTATAGATTCTTGAATGGAAGTGATAATGGAAATTGTTGTTATGGTATTTAATGAACTTTCAGTCCATACTTTTAGCACTTGCTAATTAAAAGTTGTTGTGCAAAGTTATCTTGGGCTTCTTTCCATCATTGTTGCAACCTAGTTCAATTGCATGTTCATGATGTGCATGTGCAATTTGAAAATATGCAGACCTTAGAATATTGCACTAGTTTTGTGTAACTATACGATCCTCTTGGCCAAGCAAAACCCAGTTTAGGGAGTTTGTCTACTTAGTAGCCTCCATGATCACTGTTCATTTGTAGTTTCAAGTCTAGGAACTTCCTCTCTCCCCTACTCTTTTTCCTTTTTTTTTTTAATAAATAACCTTAGGGAAGGTTGATTTCACATTGTAGAGCTAAATCCAATGATAAAATGGAGTTCAAGACTACTTTTTGAACCTATAGCAAATCCACAACCACTTCCCATCTTAACAACTCCATTTCAAGACTCAACTTCCCATGCTTTGTAACTCATCTATAAGTCTGCCTTGTGATTCCAACAAAATCACATAAATTTTTTGAGATATTCCAAGTACTATCAAGACCTAGCATTAGAGACCTTGGGATAGTGTTCTGCAATTTTATTGTGGAAGATTATCTTTCAAGAGAGGTAGTGCATCTATGCATTGCTTGTGTTGAGAAGTGAATAAAAAATGCATCAACAAATATCAAGGGTGAAAAGGGGGGGATGAATTGGATAGAATGGAGGGATGGAGATAGGATAAGGGATGTGGGATGGAGGATATGGATAGGATGATCAAGGTTGAGTGGATAATATATGGATGCATGGGTATTTGACCCCTAGGCTCTTCATCAAAATAAAAGATGGGAAGGAAAGATGGATTTGGATAGAATGATGGAATGATATGGATAGCATAAGGGAGATAGGATATTTGATGCTCATGTAGATCCTTAACCTTGTCAAGATCAGAGGGAAAGGGGGAGATGGATTTAGATAGGATGATGGATAGAAGATGAAGGATAATGTAGTATGTGGATAAGATGTGGTATAGATATATCTTGCCCCCAAGTCTAGAGTGCAAGAATATTGGAAGGTTACACATGAGTGGATGGATGATAGCGGGTATTGGGACATAATAACTTGACCAAAATAACCTTGGAAAAAATAACCCGACCAAATAACCCAAGGACAAAATAACCCAAGGTCATAATAACCCATGGACAAAATAATCCATGGTCAAAATAACCCATGGACAGAATAACTCATGGTCATTTTAGATCAAGCTAGTAAACTAGAAATGACATAAAATAAATTATAAATATGATTGTGAGGCACCATAGAGGCTATTTAGGTCATTTTTAGACCATATATATTCATTATATACCCCTAAAATAGCCTTAAAACACCTTTAATGTGCTTAAATAACCTATAAAATGGTAAATAATTATAAAAATAAAGGCAATTTTGTGGGAATAAGTTGACTAAGAGTTATTATGAAAAGATATAAATGAAAAGGCATTAAGAAGATATATAAAATGGTAGAATTAAGAGAAGTAAAGAAAGGAAGAAGGGGAGAAGAAGTAAGAACGTGTAGAGTGATAAGAAGAGGAGAAATCCAAATTCATAAAAGAAGATATTTTGTAATATATTTTTTTGAACATTATTTTAAATTTTCCTAGGGTTTTCTAAAAGAGTGTACAAAAAATCAATATACTTTTTAGGGAACCAACACATTCTTCATAATTTTTAATATATACAATGCCTCTTCAATTTTTAACAAGTCAAAAAAACAAGAATTTACTTATTGTAGATGGTTACACATTTGTGTTTCATCAACAAGGCATCAATAAAACAATTTGACATTGTGTGGAATATTTTACAAATAAATGTTCAAGTTGATGTTATACTACGAAACAAATAGAATTTGGTGATGTGATCCAGGATTTAGTGAATTGCTTCAAGCATCGCACAGCTCAGTCTAGAATTCATCAAAGCAGTGAAAAAAGAACAAAGTCTCCAAGAGAATAGAATAGAGAAATATATGGTTGGATACACTTGGCAACCAAGTAGGAAAAAATACCGTGAACTCAAAGAAAGACTAAAAATATTGGTTGATGGTTATGACAACCATAACATTTTAGATTATATAAGAGGCATCACTCATAATTTGACACTTTAATTGAAAATTTGAACAATAAAGTTTTTCTAGCAACATACATGTAATTTATAAATTTTGTTTTCCTTTCTCTATATTCTTATGGGGATATTGTGTCCACCGGTTATTCTGACCATGGGTTATTTTGGCTTGGGTTATTATGACCCTGGGTTATTTTGTCCAGGGTTATTTTGGCTGGGTTATTATGTCCCCTAACCATGATAGTGATATGGAGAAAGGACTCAAGCATCTAGTTCCATAGATGGTATCCCTTGATTATGTGCTATAGTGCTCATAGATGTTGGTAGAATGATGGTCAGAGGGATAAAATGGATTGGAAGGTAGAGAAGCATATGGATTTATGCAAAGGATTGGATAAGAGGGATGGAAGGATGAAAAATGAATGTTGGATAATGGATGGGTTGGTGGAATACATGTGGATGAGTGGATGGGAATGTTGGCAAGATCAACATTGGCACACACCCTTGAATGGTGGTGGAATTTTGGAAGTGAAGTGGATTTTGTATTTAAAATTTTAGATGGAGTGGTTGTAGATTTTGGGAAATAAGACCCAAAATAGGTGGAGGTGATGAAGGATTATGAGATGGGATGGATGACTTAGAATTGGATGAAAATTTTGGATAAGCAAGTTTGGATGCCAATTTTGATTATTCTTTGGGATGTATTGATTCTATGAGTATTTTGGGAATCTGCATGGTCTTTGAATTTGATTTTTTCTTCATGGAACTTTGTGGCCTTTGGTATTTTTGATTTTGGATCATATTTTTCTTTGTTTTGCATGTCTTTTTGAGGGGACATGTTGATACTTTGATTTTTATGGATTTTTGGCTTTATGTATTTTATAATTTGCATCCAAATTGTTTCAAGAGCAATGGGATTGGTGGATGGATATGAATGATGTGGATGTGTTATGGATGGGTTGGTGTAAGTAGTATGTTGGAAGGATTTAAAAGATGTGTGCCTTGGTTGATCTTGATTTAGTATATGAAGTGATGGATAAAGAGGATAATGGGATTTTGAAATAGGAATTCTAGGTGGTGGAATGTAAGGATCCAAAATAGATGGAAGGGATGAGGGATTAGGATTTAAACATAAGGGCCCAATATGGATTTGGAGGATAGGGAATGCATATATTTAAATTTAGGTGGAGGTATTTTTGATTTAGGATTGGTGGAAGGAGTTCCAACATCTTGAGCTTGGTATCCAATGCCATGGTTTTTTGGATTTTCTTTGATATCAAGGGGTTATAAGATGCCTTGCTCATGAAGGCCTAACCCTTTGCCTTGATAATTCATAGTTTGAAAAATATTTTTACCAATGGGATACTTGTTATTTTAGAAGCAAGATGCATGTCCATCATTTTTAAGGGGATATGATACAGAAGGAATGAAAGGCTCTTGGAGTAGACCATCTTCGATGAAAGTGGAGGAACCCAATTGATAAGTAGGAGGTTCATGGGTAGCTTGGATAGGGGTGATGGGATCTTATGGAGGATTAGGATCATGAGATCCCATCACCCCTATCCAAGCTACCCATGAACCCGGGCTACTTATCAATTGGGTTCCTCCACTTTCATCCAAGATGGTCTACTCCAAGAGCCTTGCATTCCTTCCATATCATATCCCCTTCAAAATGGAATTGGATCATTAGATAGGATGGAAGGAATGTCTTGTTCTTGATTGGAGATGGGATCATGAGATGTAAGAGGATTATTAGATGGAGGAGAATGGGTGATGAGGAATTAAACACCTTTTCAAATAGTCCTTGGAGCCAATTATTATAAGATGCATGAGATGAATTTGATTGGTAATATTGGGGTGATGTGGATTGTAAGGACGTGGGATATGAACAAGTGGAATAATAAGTGGAAGCTTCCATGAATTGGTAAGTTGAGGATGAGGATGAGGATATTGAGAAGGATTTAGAGATGGGGATTTGGGATGTGGATAGGGTTGGAGGGAGATTTTGGCTAAAGGATTGGTTTCCCTTGTAAAATGAAGGGGAAGTATAAGAAATAGGGGATGGATTGATATTAGATGAAGGTGGGGAGGAAGAAATTTTAACACCAATTCCAAGGAGATATCTAAGCATGGAATCTATATCATCATTGAAGTAGTGAGTGAGGATGGAATCAGTGGTGGTGGATAGAAATGTGTGGATGGTAAGGGTGTGGATGGGATTTGAGGGGATATTTGGATGAGTGATTGGTGAAGGCTTAGAGTATTTTATTTAATGATTATGGATTCAAGATGATCCACAATACTCTCACTATCATCATGGGGATCATATTCAAGTTGTTTCTATACTTAAGATAGACTAATGTTCTTAAGCAAGATTTTATTGGATTTGATTTCTACTTCAGATAGGAAAAGTTCTTAAGTAGGAATTGATTGGATTTGATAACTATATTTAAGATAGACTAATGTTCTTAAGAAAGTTTGGATTAAAGATGAAATCAATCTAAGGTCTTGATTTTTTATTGGAAGATTGGATTTGAAATGGATCATAGTGGATTAAGGATAAGATCCTTATGAAAGATTTGGATGATGATGAAAGGATATGAGGTCATATGAAGGAGATTAATTCTTTAACCAAAATTTGATGTTCAAGTGATTATTTTTAATTAAGGATGGGGATTGGATGTATGGTTGAGACATATAGATGGATAATGGATGTTTGGTTTTTTGATGAGGGGTAGATGAATTTTATTAGGATTTGGTTAAAATGGTATTAGGTTGACAAGAGAATTTGATAAAAATGATGATGAAGGATTTGGATTAAGGATGATGATTGATAGAGGATGAAAGTGGATTAAGGAAACAAGACACATTTTGATGTGGATTATGGATAATGGTTAGGATAATGATTAGGACCTTGATTAGATATTCAGGATGGATGAGATGATTAGGATAGTTCAAATGATGTGGATTAGATTATTGAGTATGATTAGGATAAGATGGATGATTATAATGAATAGGGAGATTACTAAGATGATTATGAATGATTACCTGATGGGATGATTAGGATTGGAATGGTTATATAGATGATTAGTATAAGGTGATTAAGATGAAAAGGAATGATTATGATGGTTAGGGATGATTAGGATGAGATGAGGGATGGTTAGTATGGAAAATAATGATTAGGATGAGGTGATTAAGATTATTAGGATGAGGTGAGGGATAGTTAGGATGGGATGATTGGAACGTGACTTGGATGACTAGGATAGGATGCTTAGGATGGGGAATGAGGATCAGAAGTTTGAATTTAAGTTCGAATCAAGCATTTCTTTAAAAGGCACTGCCTTAGGTAAATTGGCCCATGCCTTGCATTGCAAAGGTAGTCAAGCAACTAGATGAATAACCCCTTCAATATCTTCTGCAGTAGCAAGTTGGCTGAAACTCTAGAAGATGGTGGGGTCCTACTTCTTTTCCTCAATCTTCCTTGCAAATTTTTTAGCGGTGGTGATCAACCCATCTTTAGGAAACAGGGACGACAAGCCCATCTCAGCATGCTGGGAGAAATTTTCCTGCATGCCATCCATAGTCTTGTTCAAGGTAGTTGTGTAGGCATTAGTACGTAGGATGGCCAAGTGGCAATGGATGAATCTGTTTGTTGTCTGGGTTGCAACATTTTGATCCTCGATCCTTTCCTTTGCTAGGATTTCATTAGAGACCATATATAGCTCATTTAGAAAAAAAAATTCTTCAGGGACCCTTTCAGTGATGAACCGTGGGAACTGTTCGATTGTCCTCTAAACCTCCCTACTCAAATTTGTGGCTTTCGAGATGAACCGGAGCATTGGTTGCAGTGTTAGGTAGAAGACCTTAACATTTTCTTAGTGTGAAATATATAGCTGCTAAGCCACTAGGATGAGGTCCAGCTACACAACAGGGGGCTGAGGGCCACTCTTTAGAAGGGAAATCTCTACATCCTTTGAGCTATTATCCTTTGTTAATTCCGCAATTCTCCTTTTCTTGGATGCAAGTTTCTCCCTGATGTTACTTAGCTCATTAAACTAGTTTTCCTTGACCCAACTCTTGTTTGTTGATTTTGATTCAAGAGAGAGCTTCATCTCTTGAAGCTCCTTTTCCAATTGGGCCTTTCGAGCCTCAAAGTTAGCATTCCTCTATTTTGATTTTTTCTCATGTTGAGCACGTTGAGATACTAGCTCTTCATTTCTCTATTGTAGGTTATGCTCTATTAGGGCTAATCTATTTAGAAGGTCCTAGTTCTCTTTCTTTAGCACATCAACCAAGGCGGGGTCAAAAGATTGGAGCTTTACAAGTTCCTTCAGGAGTCCATTCTATTCTACCTCTGCTACCTACACTTTTTCTGACAACCGCACAACCTCTACCTCCAACAATTTCTCCTTGGTTTCTAGGAAGTTCACCCTTTCCTTGAAAAGCTTCAACTGCTCTTCCTTTTTCTTTAAGTGGTGGCTAGAGTGAAGGAAATTAGTCATTACCACCCACTATGTTTCTTCCATGAGTTCTATCTTGTCCTAGAGCAGGGCTACGACCAAATCAAGCCCCATGGCATACATGTCATAATCGTCCGATAGCATCTCCTGTTGTGTCTTGACAACATTCAGGTACATGATGGTGAAATTCGGTGTTTGTTGCACTTCATTGTAAATTGTATACACCTTAGACTCCACCTCTTTTTTTCATCCTTTGCTTTTCTCTTTTGGATCCTAAGGGCTCATGCTTCCTTTGTTGCATCACCCTATGCTATGAATTGGCCTAGTGATTGAACTAGCCCACCTATAATAGGTGCACTAGAAGGTAGGGAAAAAGGGAATATAAGTGTGGCAAGCCCTTGCATTTTCTTTGGTGGGAGATTGACAATTTTCAAGGAGAAAAAAGGCACCTTCCATAGTTCATTTTGCAAACCGATGGAAGGGCTCATCAGTTGTTGTGGTGTTGGGGTAGTCATTGTAGAATCCATTTGCTAGGAATATTGGATCGAACCTGAGGTAGTAGTAGCAATAGGGGTATGAATGGGGGATGAACCCTCAGAAAGAGAGGTGAGGAGAGCTTTGACAGTGGTGGTTGGTGTCAAGGTTCGCAAAGGCGTTAAGATAGATGGCCCTATCTAGGAAAATTGGGACAAACCTACTGCAAAAATTGTGGTAGAGGCAGGAAAAGGAGGGTAAAAAAATGTAGTAAGGGGCACCATGGGAATAGCAGAAGATACCAAAGATTGAGAAGTAAGAAGAGGAGGAGTAAATGTTACCTATTGATTGGATGGTGGTGGTTTTTTGTTTGTTGTTGGCTCCTCATTTGCTTCGAAATCCTGGCTTGCAATGAGCACCTGGCTTGCAGCAAGCACCTGGCTTGCAGCAAGCACCTGGCTTGTAGCAGGTTCTTGTGAACCCTCTCCCATAATATCTTTTGTGTATTTTCACTGAGCAGGTAGGGTATCATCCACCTCTACAGTCCCTGGTTGTTGTTATTGGGGCACTCTTGTTGCTTTTGAAGCCTAGGTGAGTGTCTATGAGGCTCTTGATATATTTAGTCGCACATTTGAAGCAACATAGGTAGGCTGCCCTATGGACCTTTTCTTTTGCTAAGTAGAGGAGGTCAATGTCTTGGCTTCCTCCTCCACTTGCTCTCCTTCTTCATTGAAGTCATTGACTCCACTAACACTTGAGTCAAAAGCAAGGTGTTCATCATCTCACAACTTTCCAAACTATTCATCATCAATCATGCTTTCATAAGGTGCATCGAGTTGTTTTATCTCTTGGCGATACACCCAGAAAGCTCTAATATTTTCTATACTCCACTCTTGTTTCTCCCTTCACTCATTGAACAGGGCGGTTCCCATTTTGTAATCCTCCTTATAATCCCCTACAATGAAATATAACTTATTCTATGGTAGTTTTTTGTCCTATGGTGGAATGTGGATCAATTCAACCAACAATTCATACTCATCCTCCAATAGGTTGCACCTCTTTTCCCAATATAGTCAAGGATTGTAAGTTACTTTGATATGATCATGTAGTAAATCATTAAAAGGGTTGTAACTCCATTTGTTGCAAATCAATACCAACCCTAGATGAACTAGCTTATCCTACAACAATGGGTGTGTCTACTTCTTCTTCATGGTCATCATTTTGAAGCTTCTTGGGCAGCCAAAGAATACCTTCCTCTTGGATTTTCTATTGCAGAAGGTAACATCAATAACACAGACCTACCAAAATATTTCAAGGGCTAGCACTTGATTTGTAACACATGTCGGAAGGCGGAATGGTTCCTTAGTGAAGCCTCACATCTAGATGAATGTAAAATATACTCTGAAAAACTAGTCACATCTAGAAATGAAATTCTACATATATTTCATCTACATCTCCGTGAGCTAGTTCATACCATCCTCTCCTTGCAAATCTTGCAGAATCAAGTCAGGAAGAAATCCAAAAATGCATAATAGTCAAAAGTGCAAGAGAGGAGAGGAGTCCAGACAGAAACATGCTTCCTTCTATTCCTTTCTTCAAAAATATATAACTCCACATGCTTACTAAAGAAATCAGGATTCTGGTGAAAAAAAATATGGGTGAGATAGGAAGAAAATTTGAACTTTCATTCAAATACCAAAAGTAAGATTGTTTCCTGTGGAACTGAAAAGTTGGGCCCAACTAAAAAGCATACACCTCCTTGTTGGTGTCTAGACAAAAAAAAAATGCCATCATTGAAAAGGTATCTTGCAAGTCTTCAATGAAAGCATAGTGCTTCGCCAAAAATTTTGGTGGCTTCTCCTTTTTTGCTTCAATTGTTTGGGTTTCCTTGTTATAAAACTCCAAATCCTTATCCCTTGTGTTCCATATATGTTCCCCTTGTTTAGGAGTGAACGCTTCTATTTTATATTTCTTTGTGTCATATCAAGAATACACAACATATTCTAGATAGTCATTGGGTTGATATTAACTGTCAAATTCTGGCCTTCGATATTATTATTGTTGGGGTTGAAATGTTCAATGGCTGTATCAACTAATTTTGGGCAATAATGCACAAATGGGACCATATATTATGGAATCCCTCTAAACCATATAATTTTTTCCGTCGACATTATCTTTTTGGATAACTTCATTCTTTCACAGGCCACTTCCCTCAATCCCTTTGGGTTCTTTGTAAGAATGGGATCATGAATATTATCCCAGTCTTCCTAGATTAGGCTCTGGTTTCTACAGCTTTTGGACTTCTCCAATTCCTATGTACCTACCCACTTCATCTTTTTTGGAATACCTAGCATGGCATAAGAAATGTTTTCAAAGAAATTAACAAATGGTGCATCTGGCATAGCTTTAAATAAACTTCTTATTGCCCCTCCCCGAGCTTCCTAGCTTGAAATGTTTGCCATTTTTCCTTGCGTAGAGCTTCTACTTAGCCTGAACCTCTATGCAATTTCTACCTTGACTCTAGTTGGGCACTAGATCCTCTTTTTCTTTTTGCTTTGAGTAGTGTTTCTGAAAAAGATTTTAAGTGCATGAACCTTTTACATGCAATACTTAGCTGCTTTTTCTCAAGGCGGTAGAAGGGAGCTACCTTTTTACATTTAATTTAGCATGTACCACCAACCCTTTGAATTGTGCAAGATGAATCACTTGCCATTTTGATATGACAAGAATTCATAATTACAATTAGCAACTGTATTGTACAGTGTGATTTTCTTGGAACTTGAGTTGGTGCTTTGCTAGTAGCTTAAGCATTCATATGCGTTGGAAATTAATATCCCAAAAGGAATGATTAAGCTGAAAATGTGATCAATGTTTGAAAAGATATGAGCTCTGCCTTGGAATAAGAAGAACACCTAGAGAGTGACACCTCAATATTTGATTGTGCAAAACACCGTCAATTACTACCACTAGATTAGGCTAATTAATTAGCCCTTAGTAGTTTTGCACACAAGTTGTACTTAGCAGACACAATTGGGTGGGTATTTTGAGCAAGCTATGGCATAGATTTCAAGTTGGTACTTGCTTAACCTCACATTTATGTTAGGAAAACCACCACACATTTCCTTTCCTTTTCTATAAATAGGCACCTAAGCAGTAGCACAATCACACTTATTGATTTCAACAAAGTCAATAATAGGTTGATTGGCTTAGCAATTTAGCATTAGCAGTTGCATTATATTCCTATAGGCTAGAGCTAGGAATTTTGTAGAGATAGTCTTAAGATAGTTGTAGAGCATCTGACAAGATGAATACCCCAATTAGGCTAGTTTCTCCTAAGTCTCAAACAACCCTTTTAGGAGAGATTTTGACCAGGCATTTGAAAAGGATGATGAAGAATAAGCACTCACTGGCTATCATAGCCATAAATTGGATTCTGGGGAGGGATTTCCTTGAATACGAGGACAAGTATTGAGTTAACACTGACGTGTGCTTGCATTTTGTTGCCTCCATGCTTGATATTGGAGTCCCTAAGCCATTGATTTTGTGTCTAGTTAAGGAAACTTTTCCCAAGAAGTACCTAAACAGCCTTGGGGAGGTGATTGAAAATGCTACATATGGTGGAGGCATTCCAACTATGAGTGACCTTAAGAGGTTCATTGAAGAGGACGTTGTCTTACCATGGCTTCCATTTCTAAGTGGCTTTTTCCTCTAGTCACAAGCTGAACATCACGAGAGGGTCACTCATGTCTACCACTTTCTCTTTTGTATCTACAACATGGTTTCATTCTTCGACATTGACTAGTACACAGGTTTTAGGAACCTGGTGTTCCCTCCTCCTCTGGCCTTTGCTCCCTTGGATAATGTTGTTGCTGGTGATGATGCCCCTATGGATGAAGACTTTGTGGATTCTTTTGTGGATGCATCCATTGTTTTTTCCCATGTTTTGGACTAAAAACCTCCATGTTTTTTCTTTTTGCTTTTTTCTTTAAAAAAAAACTCATATCAATTAGTTATTTTTTGTATATACGCCCATAAAAGGATCCTTGTAGAATATATGAAGGAAGAAAAATATAGTGATACACTTTTAGAAGTGTGGCCCTTGAGTTTTTTTGACAATGTAAATATTAAAGCATATATATAATGAAAATATAACTTTATATAATCATCTTGTTATTTGCTTTTGGATTCTACATGGGTTGCTTTTCCCTTTTTAGCATATACGTATGAATTCAATTTTGCATGTCGATGTTTGATATTTTTTTTCTTTTGAACTGTGTGCTTAGTTTTCTTACTCTCAGCAATAATGGGTTACTTGTTCCTCTCCACCTTGAACCATATGATAAATAAAAAGAGATGAGACAACAAAAAAAATGGAAAGAAAAGGAAAAGCACTATTAACATATTTACATTAGTAGGATATGGAAGTTTTAATTAAATAATTTAAGATGAATTTTGTTGATCGAAATTCCCAACGCTTGTTTTTCCATGGTTTCTAACTTGTATGCATTATGTTCCTTGCATTGAATTATTTTGAATGGGCCTTCCCAAAGGTTATCAAATTTTTTGTGCTAGCATGGTTTTGCAGCCCTTTCATTAAACTTCAACACTAAATCTCCACACTTTAGACCTTGGTCAAATGTTTTTTTGTCAAACCATCACTTAACCACCTGTTGTTAATTAGTCACTTGGCTATTAGGGATTTTTCCCTTCTCTCTTGCACTTCTAGCAATTCAACTAGCCACACTTCCATTGCACCATTTTGTTCCACCTCAAGAGATTTTAGTAATTGCAGCGCTAGAATCTCCATGGAGATAGGAAGTAGTGCCTCTTTACCATATACTAGCTTGTATGGTGAAGTCTTGAGGACTCTCTCAGGTGTTATGTGGTCTGCCCAAATCACTGCTCATAGGTTTTTATGCCATTCCCTTTGGTGCTTCAAACCAATCCTTTTGAGGATTCAAACTAGGTTCTTGTTTGACAATTTGGCTAAGTCGTTCCCCTATGGGTAGTAATTTGATGATGTTTTAAGGAATATGCCATGTGTAAGTGCAAAATGACTTACCTTCAAGCCTAGGAAAGCTTTGACATTGTTGGAGATGATTGCTTTGGGTGGGCCGAATCTCGTCACTAGTTCTTCTAGGAAGTCCATTATCTCGGCCTTTGTTGCATTCTTCAATGGCACAGTTTTTCTCCACCTTGTGAAGTAGTTTGTGGCCATTAGAATTCACTTGTTCCATGCACTAGAGGTTGGGTTGATCATCCTAATGAAGTCAAGGCCCCATTGTGCAAATGGCTCATCAACCACTATCAGGTTGAGAGGCATTACAAAATTCTTTCTTCTTCCTACAAAGAACTGGCATTCCTTGCAAGCTTTAACCAAGGAATAGGAGTCATTGAATAGTGTTGGCTAGAAGTACCCTACACACATGATTTTGATGGTGGTGGTCTTCGCAGAGAAGTTTCCACCTATGGGACTATTGTGGAAGATGTTGAGGATCTTCTTTTCTTGCTATGTGGTAACACACCACAATAGAACATTGTTAAAATTTCTTTTGAACAAGATCCCTTCAATGATCACATATTTTTTGTTCTGTAGGCAATAGAATCTCCTCTTATGAGAAGTAAGGCCCGATTGATATTTTATTTTATTCATGATCCTTACTCTTTCGACCAACCAACCTTCAAAAACTAATTCGTTCATTAGGACTAGCTTTGGCTGCTCTTCTTTGGTGGCCATTTCTTCATCGTGCACAAGATATTCACACAGTCCTCTTCCCCAAATGGTCTTTGTAGGTTTGACCTCAATGTCATATTTGAGGATCTTGGTGATCCAATTGGTCCTTTTCTCAGTGATTTCTCCCTCCATGATGTATTCACGCACACTAGAATTCGCAACATAAATGATTACCTTATTGCAAGAGATTAGGTGTCGAAACTTCTTTGAGTCCCTTTACTATTGTGAATGCTTGCCTCTCTACAAAGTTGTAGTTTGTCTCATATTCTTTTAGGGTCCAGGACTGAAATGCTATTGAATGTTCTACCTTGCCCTAATCATCTTTTTAAGTTAATACAGTAGCAATACTTGTCTTGCTACTAAATACATACATTATGAACTCCTTTGATAAGTCTGGATTAACCAGCGTGGGGGATGAGGAAATAGCATCCTTAATTTTTTCAAAGGTTTCTCTGACTTCTTTTTTCCACTTGAATATTTGATCCTTTTTCAGTATTAGAGTGATTTCCCTAATTTTTCTTGCAAATTTAGAAATAAATTTGCTAACAAAATTTACCTTTCCCAAGAAGGACTGTATGCCTTTCTTGTTAACTGGAAGGGGAAGCTCTTTGATTTCCTTCACCTACTCAGGATCAATTTTAATTCCTTCTTTGGACACTACATGCCCCAATAGCTTGCCTTGCGATACTCTAAAGACACATTTTTTTGGGTACAGGGATATCCCAAACTCTTGGCATTTCTTAAAAACCATCTCAAGGTGATCAAAATGATCATTCTTAGACTTAGAGAATAGAGTGAGATCATCTAAATAGATCAAGATGATCTTGTTGATCAGGTCACTAAAAGCAATATCCATGGCTCACTGGAAGGTGGCTCCTGCATTTGAGAGGCTAAAAGGCATCTTAGCATATGCAAATGTTCCCCACTTTGTAGTGAATGTCATTTTATGTTGAGCCTCCTCTTTGACCTAGATCTGATTATAACTGGAGACACCATCTAATAGGGAAAACATCTTCGACCCTACCATTGTTTGCAGGATTGACTCCATTGAAGGTAGTGGGTAATGATCCTTTAGGGATGCTCTTTTCAAGTCCCAAAATTCCACACATAGACGGATATCAAGATCATATCCCTTAAGTTCATCGTATGACCAGGCCACCACTCCATATTTTTCACAAAATTCAATGAGCCTTTCTTTATCATGATACAAGAAATCTTTCATGACCTTGAGCTTTCTCCCATCTCCAACCTGAAGGTCAGTGTAGTCACTTTTTTCCACTACAAACTTCCTCTTGTCATTCTTTGCATCGTCACAGTCAAAAATATTTTTGAGTGACTAATCCCTTTTGAAGCTTGATGGATCTTAGCTAAATGATTTGATCATCATAGTCCTTGGCGATTTTTGGTTGGAGCTAGTCAAAAAATTCTCCTAACTATTGGATGAATGAGGCAATGTGTTCATCATTGCTAAACACTTTCCAGCTTTACTCATTTTCTAGAATGGCTAGTCAGACTATTACTCATACAAAGTGCTTATTTTGAAACAAGGTTAGAGGAAAGGTCAAACTAGGATCCAATTGTTGCCATGCGGTCAGCCTCTATATTTTTATCTTGGGGCACTGTCTGAATGTTGAAGGCTTCAAAGCCCTTAATCAGATCCCAAACTCGGTTTCTATAGGATTGCATGCGAACATTCTTAGTTGTGGAAATCCCTTGGACTTGATTGAATACTAGTTCAAAATATCTTAACACCATTAGATGCTTGATTCCCATCTACTCCGCAAGGTTGAGACCTTGCACTAAGTCTTCGTATTCAACTTCATTGTTCGAGAAATTGAATTGGAAGCAGAAAGAACTCAATATCTTTTCATTTTTTGGGTATGTTAAGCATATCCCAGCTCTTGCGCCAACCTTATTTTTCTCTGTCAAAGTGCAACGTCCATAGTTCTAAAGTTTGATCACTTTTCGGTCCTTTGATAACCTTTGGGAGTACTTGATCTTCATTGTAGATGACATAGGTTCCCAACCCAAGAGCATGGTAGTTGTTGAAAGGATCAGTATCTATAATTTCACTAAAGAGAGGATCTTCTTGATCAGTCTGATCTCTGGTCACTTTTTCCTCTTTCAAATACTCAACACAATACATTTCTTGCTTGGTGATAGAGGTATGAGCAGCCTCAAAGTTAATCATGGCTTCATCGACCACATGTTTTGAATGTAGAGATTTGGATTCTATCTTCATTTTTCACCATGCTTGGTCCTTAGGATCAAATGCGACCAGTCCTTGAGAGAAAGGTATTCACCTATGTTTGAATTAAACTCCAGGGATAGGTAGAAACCAATCATAGGGGGAACATCTATGATCATAGTGCCTTGAGGGACAATGATACTGGGGAAAGAAAACAAAGTTAATGGGAGGTCTTTTATTAGGCCTATAATCTCAACTTTATTCCCATCAAGTTGCATAACCCCCCTTTTTAAAGGTTCGTAGGTAATCCCTAACGCCTCAACTATTCGCTTGGGCATGACTGTGGTGCTAGCACTAGATTCAATCATGGAATTATGTAATAATTTCTCCTATATAATGAGAGTTAAGAAGATGGGTAGGGGCTTCAATTTATCTCTTACCTCAATAGGGGCTTCCACTGTGCTATTTGTGAGAACCCTAGTAGAAGGTGATTGATCAACAACCCTTCCTTTGAGCAACTACTCTGTTGGTGTTGTGCTCACATCCTCCTAGAGAGCCTTCTGTAGTAATTTCTTCTATTATGGAATGGCTAAGATATCCTAGAGAGACACATTAGCGGATGATTTTTTTAATTGTACCGCCACATTGACTAGTGGCAGATTTAGAGGTTTTTTCTCCTTAGCTCTCGTTATAACAATTTCTCTTCATGTTGGACATTGTGTCACCACTGTGGAGGTACTAGGTGTCTGGTTAGAAGCAACTTTGGGCTACAGACTAACTAGTTGCAGGGTGACTAGTTCGCCCATGAATCTCCTCTTAGAACAGGTGGTGTAATCAGACTACACTTGTTGTGTTTGTGATGTGGATACATCATTTACAAACATCACCTCTTCTTCTTCCATCCATGAGAAGAGTGTGTGATCAAGAGCTATGTTTGCTTCTTGCTCTAGTGACATCCCCTACATTTGTGCGGTGAGCACCGCATTGTCCATTTGTGAAGAGGTATACACATAGCTTTCAGGTTCTAATGTTACACCTTGGCTGCACTATTCCATCACCTTCTATTGTAGGTTGTCGTGCAAGAAATTTTGAGGCATATGCGATTTGTCACAAGGGAAACACTAGGGATTGGTGTCATCAATCAAATTGTTCTAACCTGCAGTCAATTCTCGACTCGAGCTTAGGTTATCACTCTATAGCGAAGAAGGAATTAGTACTATTTGATTTTTTGTTTACGCTTGTGGATTCGTGTGAGTGCTTCCTTGGAACTAGTTTTGTTGATAAGAAGGCCTTCTACCTTGATAATTCTGAAAGGTTGGCTTCAAAGGCACTACCTAATTTTGTTTGATGATGGTTATTTCATTAACAATAGTTCACAACATTTCTTTGAACTCACTCATCTCTTCCTTCAGAGATCCAGATGTAGAAGCAACATTCTGGGGTGCATTCAGATATGTTTACATAGGTTGAGGAGGAACTGGCATGTTGGTAGATGGTATCTCTTGGGCAGGAATTGATATTTCAGGAAATATAGGCATGATGGGCTAGGGTGGAAAACTTCCTGGCATCTATCAAATTGTTCTTTACCTTGATAGTGGTGTTGTAAGTGGTTGGTAGAGTGGTCTCACCCAAGGACTAGATAATCATTGAAATTTTAGGGTTGATAGATTTCAAGTAGAACATGAATGCTAGCTCAGGTAGTGGGCAAATATCAACTTGGATTCTCTACCAACTTGTATGAAACCGGCATTGAAGTCAGCCATGGATTTGTGCGAAGCTCGTTTTATGACCATTAGTTGATAATATAGTAAGGATCGGTCTCCATAATTTGAAAATATCTGATAGAAAGGATCTTTGAGCTCATCCCAAATATGGATAGAATTTTTTAGTAGTGTACGATACCAATCTAGTGCTCTGCCTCTGAAAGAGGTAGTGAGCAACCTTAGCGCTATATTTTGGTCTGTAACTCCATGCACTAGACATACATCTGCCACATCTTGCAAATGTTTGAACAATGTTCTTGAGCCATCTACAGTGAATTTAGGTATGGCCTTTAGAGCAGAGGCTGGAATAGCGACCCAAATGGCAGGTGAAACTGGTGTAGTGAGAGGACTTCCAACATCCCATGCCACATAATTTTTGTTAGCAATTGGAAACATGGCTAGCAGAAAGGGTAGAGGAAGCAGAATGTTCAATAATTAGGTTGCAGCTTGCACTATTCCTAGTGGCAACTCTAGTAAACTAGGGTTATTTGTTGTTTGGGATCTAGTTATAGGCTGATGGCTCATACACCCTCCTAAAACTTAGGTTCATTTAAGCTTAGTCCCACCGGGCGTGCTAGAAAAGAAAAAACTATTGATGCCAAAAACTAGAAAGGTAACAACCCTCTATGGGAAACTCAACTTATGGGGGACCTATTGTGCTAAACTAACTAACCTCCAAATTTTTAAAGAAGTTAGCTTCTTCTGTAATTGATTTTTTGGAATGGGAAAAGGAAGAAGATATAAAAAAAAGGATCTAACTAAGGCAATGCACCAAAATTTAGATAAAAGGCACAATAAATCTATCTTCTGGATATGATTTAAGGGCCCGTTCAACAATCTTCTATGTCCTAGAATAACATAATTTAAAGATTGAAGCATGAAAATCTCATTCAATGACATAAAATAATTTTCACACCCATTTACTGAAAAGAGGAGTCAAAAGACATGATCTAAACCAACAAACTTACATTCAAATTATATAAGTTTGGAAAATAAACCATTCAAACAATAATGGCATAGTATAAAGTTTATCAATAGAAGAAGAAAATAGAGAGGCCGAACAATGGCACAATTTGTGAGTTCTTGTAATAATCTAAATAGTAAAAAGGCCTAGTGTCTCTCTAAAATCCTATAATTCTGAACCTTGGAACCTTCAAATTTGGAACCCCTCCTAAAAATCAAAGAGCAACATATATAGTGAGCATTCCCACCACTTGGTATAAGTAATTGAAAGATTTGGAATCCTGAGAAATGATGCAGCAACAAGATTCCTCTCGGCCGATGCAACAGAAAAATATTCGGTCCATAGCATTTCACTGCTCCCTATCTAGGTGCATCCCCTACAAATGAAAGCAATGGTCTCGGCAAAGTCCTTAGCAGAAAAGTGTCGTCACCTAGCATAGGTAGTTAGAACACATGGCATCATATCATAACCCATAGCCTACCCAGTCTTACGTGTTGAACAAGCACATGTAAGGAGATAGATGACAACATGGTGTAACCTGTAGCTCGTTCTTCCCTACCTTTTGAAAGCTTGCATTGGGATGACACGTAGCAAAAAATTGTGTTATAGGCACTGCTTGTGGGGCCCACCAAATCTTCAAGCGAATGAAAGCTACATGGCACGCGGGCGAGGCCCGACAAGGAAGTGAAGGGGGGAGTTAGAAATAGCCCATGATGGAGACACGTGGGAGCATAGTGAGAGTTGATAGAAGAGCAAAGGAAAGAATTCCTTCAAAGAGCGTTGAGATGACATGTGGCTAAGGTTGGAAGTCCTTATAAAAAGGGGTCAATGATGTTCATTTGAGGCATGGGTCAGTACTTAGCAAAAAACAAAACCCGAAGGGAGCTTGGTGAATTTTACATTCACAATTCATTCGAACCAACTAGTTCATTTGAACCCCCAAAATGAAAAAAATTGGCATGGGGTCATTTTTAACAAGTTTTCTTTCCTCATTTGAATTGTAACCACTTTTGTGGGTTTACCCATCCACTATGGAAGTAAGGGCATAACAGAAAATTTTCCAAAATGGAAAAACTTCTTGAAATGGAAAAAATTTATAAAATGGAGAATTTCCTGAAATGGAATTATTTTTCCTAAATTTCCCTGAGAGCTTCTAATGAACACTTAATTATGTTTAATGACTTGTCACTTGGTCCTTCTTAGTTGCAAACATTCAAATCTTCCCTATTTGATGAGAACTTGACAAATAATCAAAAGATTGACTTAAAAGGGAAAATTTTGAGGGCCATCCTAAAGAGAAATGATAAGGAACTAAAGGAAAAAAAAAATGGAAAGAGGGAGTTATGTTTAGATGTGGCGTGTGTGCAAGGCACAAAAATCCCTTGTGTGACATCCACCTGACCATAAGAACTATTTTTTAGTCTTCTTTTTAGGAGTCTTCTCCGAGTACTGCTTTTCCTCATTTTATACTGAGTTGATTCCAAAGGAGAGGAAGACAAAATTTCCACCTCCTCATCCCTGTATTGAGAGTCCATCTTCCAATCCTCATCTTCTCTAGCATCAATTTCTATTTCCATAGAGGAATAATCAACCACCTTAGGCTTGTCCTTATCAATAGAGTCTTTACCTTTAATGGCCTTGGTAGGAGAGTTCACCTTGGCATATTCCATAATGAGTAGAATAAGACCTTCATGAAGGACAGGAGTCTGAGGGTTTTTCAAATGATATTTCATCAATTTTTCCAATGAGGCCAACAAAAATAAGGGAACAAATACCAAAATTTTGTGCCTAAAATGGTTTAAGAAATTGAAATACAAACCAAGAATAGTAATGAACTGCCCATCTAGAGTCACATAGCTCATAACATCTTCTATAATATTTTCCCATATGGGTTTGATAGAAATCCTATCATAACCCCAGGATGCAAGCTTGAATAGTTTTTTCTTCTCATCACCTTTGAAGAATTGATTCACAATATCATAATTTCCTTTTTGTTCTTTGA
>VDFB02123419.1:0-21364 GCA_007258455.2 Sequoia sempervirens | reverse complement strand
CACAAACACCTGTTATTTGCACACAAATGAATAAAGTGAGCAGCTGATCCAACAAGAATTTGGGTTGATTCAAATATAAAAATCACTAAATTCCATCTTCAACCATTTAATTACATAAGTAGAAGGTATTTTTCATAGTGTGTGAGATTGTGATATTGCTATCAAGATTAAAAGTAGTCTTTCAATAACCAACAAGGTTGAACAATAAGCCTGTGACTCACCTAAATGCCACATTTCTCCCACTTTATCTGGTTTTCCTTCAGTCTCATCTATCACAAATTCATTTGAGAGTCCATAGAATCAAACAAATGCCTTATAAACATCACATCTCTCTGAACCAAAGAGAAAGTGACAAAATCAATAGTTGGGCAAAGAAACAAACACATTCATAATTGAGAACACATCATTGATATTACTGACTTTCAAAAAAAAAAAAAAGATATGTACAATTACATCATAGTGATAGATTAGGTGAATTTACATAAAGCTTTGATTACAGACATAGTAGAAGGTCAGGTGTATATTCATTGGCATCCAAGATAGATTTGCATAAACATTGTAGCATACTCCTGAAAGCTTATAGGTAGATAGTAGATGATGTGAGACTCCTGATTGGAGAAGCTTAGAGATTTTACTACCCATTTTGAATGTGCAAGGCACATTATTATATCTGTTCAATATATTTGAAACATATTTGCTAATAGAGATAGTAGCTGATATGGGAGTTAGTAACTAAGTATGAAATGATTGTAAATGAAGTTGGAAGCTGAATAAATGTAACTGATAAAATAGAAGTAACTAACCTGCACTTGGTTTGGGTATTAGTGTTTGGTGAGGAGGTTGAATTTGATAATTCTAATAAGCATGTAACGAAATAATAATAAATATTAATGTGGAGCATTGAATATAATTTGAAATAGGGTGTAAGTAAATTGAAGATTTCCTAATTCTTTTATGCCTTGACAGACAATCGAACTCTGTCCCAAAGCTCCCATATAACTGCATAGGATGCTATCAACGGTTGCAAAATTTGATTTTAAGCCAGCTAATAGTATTTTCTTGAAAGTTTTCAATTTTTTTCAATTACTCTCATTCTGTGCATAGCCCTTTTAATCAGGTCCTTCAACGCCTTCATATTTTATGCCTACAGAGCATTTGCAATGACCATGAAGATGCTGTTGAAAGCTCTAGAATTCGGATTTACACCTATCAAATACATTTACTTGAAAGTTTCGATGGCTTTCCAACAAATCCATTTCATGTAAATTTAGCAATCATTCCACTCCCAAGGCGAGATCCCTCTAAGGCACGTTGTCAAATAGAACTCGCATATTTATGCTTCCAGTTCACCATATGTAAGGCTGCGAGCTTGTTGGTAAAATTTGGGAGATTTTGTCTCTCCTTCTAAGTCATGTAATGGAAGCACATGCTTCATATTTTTCCAACAGTAAAGACCTAGGCTACCTTCCGGGTGTTTAATTCTTGCTTGAGTCACTTTCATGTTTCTCTTTTGGGCTTCTTTGAATGCTGATTCCACTGCAGATTTGGTGATTTGAAAATCATTGGAGCTATAACAGGGAATTGGCACAATCTCTACACTTGTGCACCACCTCAAATCTCTATCAAGGCCTGCATGATATGAGAAGACACTAAAAAGGCATCCCTTGGATCCGCAAGGCAGAACACTAATATCTTATTGGCTGCAATTGCTCCAGCAATGTTTACTTTCCTCTCTGGTTCAAACATCACTTTATTTCATCTTAGTGCCTCTGTATTTCATGCCCACTAGAGCATTTGCTAGACAGCCATCAAATCCTTTTCATTAAATTCATTTTTATCAAATCCTACGATCATTGCATTCCATGAGATGATCTCTTTTCAAAGGCATTCTGTCAAACAGTTCGTTTGCCTTGTCCGGGTTCCTTCATCTCACATGCATTTCTTGCCATCGTTGCATTCCATGAAGTAACGCCTCTTTTTAAATCAATCTGCATTTGTATCGAAGTTTCTAAAAGCATTTGCAACAGATCCGGCCATTATGTTTCTCAGCAATCACACATTACATACTCTACAATCTTTGCCTTTGATGAGATGAAATTCTTGAAGCCCTTTTTAATAAATCCATTTTGCATTTACGCTTGAACCATCGCATTCCATGGGATAGCCTCTTGGTCATTTTATCAAACAGTTCATTTGCCTTGTCTGTAGCATTCACCATTTGTAGATTGATTGAAAATTCCTCGTGCTAAGACACATCTAGTTGGTGCATAAATTGCGGCCTTGAACTGTCAATTGCCTTTGCTTACAAGTTTCTAAAAACTTTCAAACAAATTGATTTTGTGCAAAGGATTGCTGCCATTATGCATTACATGAGGCAAAATTTCTTTAAGCATTCTGTAGCTTCCAAGAAGCAGTTTAAAGCTTAACGAAAAATGACCTGCCCATGTGTAGGTTGCGAGAAAGCCGTAATCAAACTAGGGCAAGTGTCTTACCTCAAGATTCTGTAGAATTGATATGCCAACAATGCTGAGGATGAAAATGAGCAAAGCTTGCAGGAAGAATATTACAAAGCATTAAGAGGCAAGAAGAGGAACGACTGCAACTATGAACATGTTGATGAAAATATGAAAACAAGAAGCAATTTAAGGAGAAATAAATATGCAGACGAGAAGCGGTTGGGTAACTCCACTGTATGCCATATTTTGTTGGCCAAAATAACTGGCACATTATTCGGTAGGAGAGCTTCCCCACTGTAATGTTGGGGAAAACGCGCGATAGTGGTGTTAAACATTTGCAAGTGGAGGTTGTAATGACCACGGCGAATTTAATAACATTTAACAGAAATTGACATTTATTAACAAAAACATTCTATGGACGAGATTAAATCGACCGTATTGCATTGCTTGTAATGAACTGTTGACCGTTGATTTCATTATTGGCTTCGCAATTCTCAAATAGGACATGCCTTCGGTAATTAAATAGGAAAAAACTCAAAAAGAAAAAAAAATGATTATTTGCTTTTAAAAATGCATTCAACAAGATTTAAAAAAAAAACAAAATTTGATGGTCAAACATCATACTAATAATAGATTTTCACATCCATTTTAATTTGTAATCTACAACCCTAAAAAAACATAAAACTTATTTAATTTTAAATATAACATTAATGAAGAGAATTACAATTAATAAATAAATGTATAATAATTACATTTAACAAATTACTAATCATGATTTTTTTATTAAAGTAAAACCATTGCACCTCCTAACACTGCACCTGCTAATGGTTCATAAACTAATTTTCACCAAGCCTGGTGAAAAATACAATGTAGAGTTATTTTGATATTTACGCAAAAGCTTTGAAGCAATGAATTGACGGTGCCAGTGGATAAGAAATAGGCATAGGTGATGAGCATTGGTACTTACGACTGACGACACAAACCCTAAGCAAATGGGCGGGCTAGTGATTGTCACACATATTTAGCATGAAGTGTGTTACATAGATTGGGTTTTCTGTAGTATTACATCAGTGCATAGGTATTGTTTCCTGCATTGCATGTTCGATCCGCACTACTTGTGTTTTCTGCAGGGTTGGAATGTCGGATATGAGGTGTTTCCTATAAGTATTATAAAATTGATAGAGACATCATTGGTGAGCGTGGCAGCGCTAGTGGTAGTGGTAGTGGTGGTGCTAGTGGTGGTGGTATCACTGGTATTGGTTGTGTTTCCTGTAGATGTAATGCTAGAGCTAGTGGTTGTGGTAGTGGTGGTGGTATTGGTCGTGTTTACTCTAGCGTCGTCTATTGGATCCTCAGCAGTTGCCCTCTTTCTTGTAAGGCTGCATTTTGGATCCCCCCTCACCATCAAAATTCCAACGCCCACACTGCTTCCCAAACACACCAACACCACTAACACTGCCACGCTTGCTTTGTACTCAATCGTCCTCTGCACTCACACAGAATATCTTAGTCCCAGTATTATGCTTCTAGATTCAAACTCAAATGAAACTAAAATCCTATTCTATATTCTATATTCCTACTCAATATATAATATACCATAGCCAGATCTGAAACATACACACAGCGCTGCTTGCTCTATCTTTGCTTGTATGATGGATTGGCAATGACTTTGAGATTTATTTATACCCACCAAGAGGTGCTACTGTTACTGTTATTGTTACTGTTACAACGATTTAACTGGATATTATAACTCGCCTTTTCTGCCTTAACAAGCAAAGGCGAGGAGTTGATTGAAAATCCATTTGAATTTGGTGGGTACCTAGTTTTTGACTGCTTCCGATTATTTTGATTACTATCGGTGAGGAGTTTATTGAAGTTGCATTTGAATTTGGTGGGTAGTTTAAACCAGAGTTGAATTTGGGATACTCGCCATAAGTCACATATTAAAGTGTTGGTGGTTATCAGCTCTAACATTTATGATTAGCATAAATTTTGGTGTGGAACACTCAAGGAATAGTTCAATAACATGTGAATCAATAATAATTTATAGTTCATTTAAATTGTCTTTGATTTGTAGAACCCTCGATATTTATGAAAAGTGTATTCAGAAGTCATGAACATTAAAGATGATATTTCAGATGGGTTGTTCAGGTGTCACAACGACGCCATTCCAATCCTTACAGGTTGGATTGATAATTTGAAATTGAAGAGTACACACTGTTCCCATTATAGTATTTAATATTATGGTTTTACCACCAAAATGTCATAAATTGTAACCAGCCTAAGATCAAGACACACTATCAAATTCGAAAATGAATGGCTGGAAAATAAACGGTAACCTTCATTCAGAGAGTTCGAAAATTTATGAGCTCTACTGTTTAGTTCAATACATCATATTCTAAAATTTAATGTCATGGGTACATCCTACAACCACCGCACAAGAACCGCCATTGCAATCTCGCCCGAATTTTAAGGCTTATAACTTGCGTTGTGAATAGTTCTTTTGCTTATAAATACACTGATCACCACTCTTATTCATTGAGACTCGTGAGAATTTGTTGAAGAATGGCTGTTGAGAGAGTTAGCAAGAGGGTAAAGGAATGGAGTGAAGATAAGCATGAAGTGGTAAAGCTCATGCCTGGAAGCAGCATAAACTCTTAATCTGCTGGGAAGCAGCATAATAAATTCACCAGCTTCTTCATCTTCATGTGGGCTAGAATCAATTGAATTAGAGTCAATAGAAGGTGATATGCTGGATTTGGGTCAAGGGCAATGCCTTCCTTCTGGGTTGGAGAAGTGTTTAGATTTAAAGGTCAAATATTTCTCAAAACCTTTTCGTCTTTAGGTTATAATATATCCATGTCCTTCATTGTGATTTTATTTTTTTCCGCACGTACTAGTTTATTGATTATTTGTACAAATCTCTGAATGTTTTGTGTGATTACCATTGTGCAGACTGGAGCAGTGTATTACCTGAATTTAGAAGAAGGAACTGGCCTAATAAATACACAAATAATAAATAATGCGTTAAGTTTTATGGTTCCACTTGCAAAAGTGGACAAGAAGCTTTTATGAAGAAAACAGGATTTTCTTACTTTAAAGCATAGAGAATTGGTTCTTGCTTTCAGTAGACATGGAGAAAGACTTTTTAAGTACCTAGTAGATTTCGGAAGGGCCTATAAGCTTCTACACTTCAATACTTTTAATCTTTTATTTTAAGATTAATTTTTAGTAAGGCCTGTAATGTTTCTTCACTTCAATTCTTTTGATTTTTTCTTTTTAGATTGGTTTGAACAGATTCAATTCCATTTTTTAATATTTTATTCAAAGAGTAGTTGCAAGAAGATCTTGTATAATATTTCTTCAGTTCAATTGTTATAATTTGAAGGTATTTTTTTTGTATTGTTCTTTTTGAATCAACTGCATATGTTTTTTTAGGATCAACTATGTATGCCTTTTAGGTTTACAATGTTGATTTCGACTATTTTTAGCCGATAGGCTATTTTGTTTGAAGTTTTCGTTAGCCCAGCCACGAATTGGATTTGCCGGCGACGAGGGTCTGCTGGGTAGCGGGGAGGCCACCATTTTTTTTGGTGGTGACATGGGTGTTGGTAATTACGTGGGTTGGTGGTGGTCGAGAATGGCATGCTGGATATGAGGAATGTGAATGGCAAAATTTTGTTCACGCGAGGCCCAATGTTCCTTGTCATTGCATGATGGTGGTGGACGAAGTAAATGCAATATTGAATGCTGGCGTGTGGGAGAGTATACTTTGATGAAGTTGTATTGTCAGAAGAGCCATTGTGGTGTTGGTTTGATAACAGGCTATTGTTAAATTTGTTGCTTTTGGATCCATTTTTTAGCAGGTTCAAGGGTTTTAAAACTGTTGAGCCGCGGAATCGGTAAATTGGTTTGCATGGGATTTTTGCAAAATTAAATTTATTGTGTATGTCTTTCGTTCTCTACTTATTGTTAATTTTGATAGCAGGTTTGAGGGTTTGAACACTATGTGTTGCGTAATGTGTGATGAAGTATATTGATTAAGTTGCATTGTCAAAAGAGCCATTGTGGTGTTGGGTTGATAGCAGACTATTGTAAGATACATCATCTGTAGTTCCCTAGTTTGTTTCATAGGGGAAAACTATAAAAATTGTTAGGTTTCACTGCTTTTTGTGCCAGATTGGAGGGTTTTAAAGTTGTTGTTCTCCATAAATTGTAAGTCATTTTAGATGGGTGTTTTGTATAGATTTTTTTTGTTGTCTAGATTCTGTAAGTCGTTCTACATGGATGTCTGGCATTATCATTTTTTGTGGGTGGAGAAATTTTAGTTGAATCTTTTTTTGTTTCATCACAAAATATGA
Source organism: Sequoia sempervirens (assembly GCA_007258455.2). Lineage (NCBI taxonomy): Eukaryota > Viridiplantae > Streptophyta > Pinopsida > Cupressales > Cupressaceae > Sequoia > Sequoia sempervirens. Next base: position 14,547 of record VDFB02123419.1, on the reverse strand, counting down.
TTAGGGTTTGTAATTTTTTCATTGCTCGTTTATTGTTTGTAGTTATCTCTGTGGATTTTTGGGCTTATACCCATTACCATAGGAGCAATAGTAGTTAAATCTAGGTTCTTCCGTTAAAATGGTTAGGGTTTGTAATTGTATTGCCCAATTCCAGATTAAGATAGGAGTGATTGTATATATATGGATATACAAAGGGTTTGTTATTTGTTTGAAGTTTTTGATGGGAGTTTCATCAGTTGAGCCTTGAATAGTATTTGTTGTGTAATAGGTGTGTTACAATTTCTTTATTTCTCTATAATATTGAATTCCAGTGAATCTAGCTTGAATTTTGTGCATAATATGTGAGGAAGTATATTGATTAAGTTGCATTATTGAAAGAGACATTGTGCTATTGGTTTCATAGTGGAATATTGTAAAAATGAAATCATTAGCCTTTGCTTCATTTTATGGCAGATTGGAGGTTTTTAAAACTATGGCGTTGTACAATGTGTAGGGCATTTTACTTGGGTGTTTTGTATAAATGGTTTATTTATTGTTTATGTTAAAACTCTTTTTCTCTAGAATCTGTAAGTCATTTTCCATGGATGTCTGCCGTTATGGTTTTGTATGGATGGAGAAATTGCAAATATATAGATATGCAGAGTGTTTATTATTTGTTTCAAGTTTCCAATGGGATTTTTGTTAGCTGAGCCATGAATAGGATTTGTTTATGTTTAACCACAGAGACAAAAACATACAGAAAAAAGATATTAACAATAAATTAATCATCTATGCAAAACACCCATGTAGAAAAGATTATAACCCGACGAATTTGATTCAAAATTTGAGTTGCATCACCTCACACTAAATATTATAGAGAAATAGAGAAATTTTAAAAGAGGTATTAGAATAACACTAATTTAGGTTGAAGTCTCGATTAAGTGTGTATATGCATATGTATATATATATATTTATATATATGTGTGTGTGTGTGTGTGTCTATATATATGTGTGTGTGTATATATACACACACATATGCTCACATGTGTATATACATTTATTTTGTCACGGGTTTTGTAGCACACCAGTGTTAAAACCTTGAACCTACTATCAAAAGGGAGAATAAGTAGAGCCAAAGATCCAATTTGTGGATGGGTTGATGTATTGTATGTATGTATACATACATGTATATATATATGCATGTGTATAGATATGTATATATGCATAAATATATGTATGTATGTTTTACTAATAGCTCTGTTACAATTCCCCCATTTTGTATAATACGGAATGACATATAATGCAACTCTTTTTAAGAGACATATAGCAAGAAGAAATTAACAATAAATTAATTATTTATGCAAAACACCCATGTATAAAAGAGTATAACCCCACAAGCTTCATTGAAAATGAAAGTATAACCCCACAAGCTTCATTGAAAATGAAAACCACAACATGTGTATGGCAGGAAAGATGCAGAGAGTATATATATGCGTCTACATATGTATATGTATGTATGTATGTTTATATATACATGTATATATGTATGTATGCATATATATATATGTCAATGGTTTCATACAGCCCTAAATCTTGCACAGAGATAGCTATAATCCCTCCTATGGTAATGGCTACAATGCCAAAGATATACAAAGATGATAAAAAGGATCTTTCAATATTTAGTGTTGTGTATGCACAACCAGGTGAGGTATTCTTATTCTTCTATGGGATAACTATTTTTTTATTCTTTTCATGAGAAGAGTTTATAAGATCTATAAAACAAATTGCTTTGAACATAATCTCAATGTTTTTGAATATATATATATATATATGTATGTATCTATGTATTTATGTATGTATGTATGTATTTATGTATGTATATATATATGTCAATATTTTCATACAACCCTAAACCCTACACATAGATTTGTACAATTCCTCCTATGGTAATGGCTGGAATGCCAAAGATATACAAAGATGATGAAAAGGCTCTTTCAATATTCAGTGTTGTGTATGGACAACCAAGTGAGGTATTCTTATTCTTCTATGGGATAATTATTTTTTTATTCTTTGCATGAGAAGATTTTATAAGATCTATAAAACCAACTTCTTTGAACATAATCTCAACAATTATGTTTAGTTTCACATAGATTATATGTGTGGTTCTATTTGTAGAAATTAGTAGAATTATGTTCTCCAAAAATGCACAAGATTCATTGAAAATTTGAGCTACATCACCACAAATAGACAAATTGTAAAAGACCTACTAGAGTAATACTGGACAACCACCAAAGTAATTTTACCTCTAATATGTTAATGCTTCCATACAATGCTAATCCTACACAAAGATAACTACAATTTCTCCCATGGTAATGGCTGGAATGCCAAAGATACACACAGACAATCGAAACAATAAACCAACAACATACAAATAACCAACCCTGACCATATTTTTTGATAGAAGAAGGAAGCTTTAAGTTCAATTTCTACAACCATACAGAACGATAATCTCTTATAAATCTATGAAATGGGTATACACACAGACAACCAAAACAATAGACCAACATTTAAGTACAATTGCTCTTAAGGTAATAGGTATGCATATGTTATACATATATGTACACATATGCATACATATATACATGAATATGTTGTAAAATTGAGCTGCATTGTTTGGGATTAAATATTATAGAGAAATAGGAAAATTATAAAAATCCTATAAGGAAAACATTGGAGAATGACATACATCTGATTCATGAGTATCATCATAATAGCTCTAACAGTTGTTACATAGACTGCTTGTCTTGTACCAATATGTTGTGTGATACTCTTTTCCCTACTGTCCAACTTTCACATAATGTGCATACTTGCTGATAGGCACTTGCTCGGGATGTGAGTGAGTTTATCCTTGTGCATTTTTCGTCTTCTACCCATTATCATAGGAGGAATTGTAGTTGAACCTTATTTTTTTGCTCAATAAATATGCTTAAGGTTAGTATTTTTTATTACCTTACATTTATTTTTTTGGTTATCTATTTCCATCTGTGTTGTTGGATGCATTATCATTGTACCATTTCTAGATTATGAACATGATGGATATAAAATTAGTTTGGTAGCTAGTAAGTGTTATTGTTTCTACTATCTCTTTTATCTGTTCAATTTATTTGTTTCAAATTTTGAGTGGGTTCCCCATCGGCTTGGAAAGAGGATTTGTTATGCAATCGCTCTTTTGCAAATTCTCTATTTGACTGCAAAAAATATTGCTAGGTGATATAGCTTGAATTGTTGATTAAGCCTGTTCCATTGTGGGGAGGTTGTGCAGATTATTGGTGCTCATTGGCTTTATGAGTTCTAATTAATATGGGTTTCGTACCAAACAATGTAGCTTCAAATTTGAATTGAAAAACCAAGTTTTACACAGACTACTTGCCTTCTATGAGAATGTTTAATGTGGGTTCCAACTCATCTGTGATTTAGATATGATTTTTAGCTTTTCTTTTAATAGTTGTTTTGCAATTTTCTGATTTTTTCTATAATATTTAGTGGGAAATAATGTTGCTTGAATTTTCAATTGAGAAGTAAAGGATGTGTCTAATACTTGTTATACAATTCTCTATTTGTCTTTGATATTTACCTATAAAGGATGTAGGTTGAACCTTGTATCAATATGTTTCAAATTTTATTTTCTGCCTATAAGTTCAAATAAATCAGAAAGGTTTCTTTTACATAAAAAGATGTAGGGTCCCCAAAATGCAAGTAAGCATCCAGGCTGGATTTTCCCTTAGCTGACTGGTTGAGAAGGCTTCAAATTCAACCCTTTTGCTTCCTATACTAATGCCAAACTTCGAAGTAGACGATATGGAATAAGAAACCAAAAGGGTTTGAATTTCTAGCTTTCCCAATTGGTTAATTGAGGGGAAAAACAATTTGGATGTTTCTTGTCTTCATAAATTCTAAGCTCAAGAGTTAGATGGTGATTAAAAAATATACTATACACAAGTATTTAGTTATAATCTTGTGTATATAAACACATATATACATATGTACATATGGATACATATATATGCTTATATGTGTGTGTTTGTAAATGTGTTCATAAAGGGGAACTTCAATGCATATATGTACTTGATTATTTCTACACATATATACATGCATATATTCTACATTCAAGCTCCATTATTTGCCATTAAATATTATAGATAGATAGGAAAATCATAAAAGAACTATTAGGAAAAGACTGAAGCATGACATATGTTTGATTCTTTAGTAATGGTTGTTGTTTCTTTTGTTATTAAGGAAGGAAAATATATTGATTAATTTGCATTGCCAAAAGAGCCATAGCGGTGTTGCTTTAAAATTATAGTATTGTAAGAATCGTCTTCCTTGGCTTTGTTGTCTAACAAAATAGAGGTTTACCAAACTTTTGTGCTATGGAATTTGTAAGACGTTTTGTATTGGTATTTTGCATGAATATTTTTCCCACAATATTGAATACCAAGCAACATAGGCCAAATCTACAATTAATGCTGTGATGTTATACACATTTTTGGACAAATTATTTCACCATATGATTCTTGCCATAACATAGTAAAATTTACAATCTACATAAATACATATATATATAGAAATAATAAAATCCTGCATGCACACACATAAAGCATCCTAAAAGATAGAGAGATACATATGAGGGTATATACATTTGCATTTATTATTTTTATTCTTCTTGATGTATCCCTTGGTTTTTGCATACCATTTAAAGTATATTTCTATTCTTCTTGTTGTATCTCATCTTCTTAAAACAGTATTAAAAGTGAAATGGATATAAATAGATATTTGTAAGTTGTGTACCAATTAGCATTTGGATGCTGCAGTACACTGATCTTTTTTTTAATTGTGAAATAGAGTTGTAAATTAGTGAACTCAAATTGCAACATTGTGTCATTGCAAATAAGCTCATAGAACTATGTCTATGGAAGCAAGCTTTGTCAATGGGTTCACAAAGGCTCCCAATGTTGATTTGTTGCCAACCCCCATTGGTCCCTCCACGGAGTTTGGCTTTGAGGGTGTGACCGCCCAACCTTCAGCTCCTGATTCGGTAAGTATGGTTTCACATTATCTTATACTTGTTACAAATTTGGTGTTATTATTTCCAATTCTCTTCACTTCTAGGTGTACATCTACATGGGCCATCTTGACAAAGCATATAGATGCAGAACTATATATGCATTCCTATTTTCTAGCATATAAAAGGATTGCTTTGATGTATATGTATATCTTTATGTATATGTATGTATATATATGTATATGTATATGTGTATGTATATGTATATGTATATTTATGTATACGCGTATATATGTCTATGCATATATAAATGTATATGTATGTATATATGTATATATATACGTATATGTATATGTATGTGTATGTTTGTATATGTATATGTATGTATATGTATGCATGTATGCATATTCATATGCATGTGTATGTATATGCATGTGTATATATGCATATGTGTATGTCTATTGACATGCAAAAACAAGTACTACAATATGATAGATCAAATATGAGTAAATAGATTTTGTGCTTTCGCTATGAAATGAATGGCACAATGGCTCTTTCGACAGTGCAACCTAATGAAAGTATAGTTTTTGACACTACAACAATCAATATTTTATATGTATATGTATATGTATGTATATGTGTATATATGTCTATGTATATATATATGTATATGTATGTATATATGTATATATGTATATGTATGTATATGGTTATATATGTACATGTATGTATGTGTATGCATGTATGCATATGCATATGCATATGTATATGTCTATGTATATGCAAAAATAAATACTACAATATCATAGATTAGATATGTGGACAACAAATTTTCCCGATTACTACAAAATTAATGCCACAATGATTTCTTTGAAAATGCATCTTAATCAAAGCATAGTTTGTGAGACTGCAACATTCAATATTGCATTTACTCCACCCGCTCGCATTTACTTTGCTTTGCTTCCGCCCATTGTACAACTATGATAGGATGCATTAAGCCTTACAGAAGCACAAACTTACTACCCAACCCTCCTTGTCTTGAGGTTCCCAAGTCCTCTATGTATATGGATGTATGTGTATGTATATATGCATATGTATGTGGTTGTATATGCATATGTATGTATATGTATACATGTATATATATTTTCATATGTATACATGTATAATATTTTTATGTTTTTTATACATGTATATATTGTGGCCCATGGTGATTTTATATATGCACCCAGTTCATGTGTCACGCAATTGGTCCTATGTTAACCCGTCCACTAGCTGAGATGCATGTATAACTAAAATAATAAATGGAGGTCAATAGAACTACTAACCTAAATATATATTTTTAGGAAAGAAACAAGATTCAACTAGAATTTAATATTTCCTAATGTTCAGCCTATGCTATTCCTTTTTTGGTCATTCATGAATGTTGATTCATACATAGATGGATAGACATATATATATTTTGTTATAATTTTATGTATATTGCCACTTTTAATGTATGTATGGTTATATATGTATATTCATATATCTTAATGTACTTGAGCTTGTATGTATACTTGTAGGATGTATGGGAAGAGTCAAGTTGTACAACCCAATCAATTGTTGAATTTAAAAAGGGTAAAAAATAGTAACAAAACTATTTCTACTATAGGGAGCAAAGAGAGGAAATATCCATGAAGTGTCACAAAAAATAATTACAGCAAAGGATAGCTACAACCACATCTACACACAAAAATGGTAACAGTGCTCGCTTGCAACACACAATTCTAATGGAAAATGCCAACCCTTGTATACAATCTTAGAGGAGCTCCTGGTGTAGGAGCACCTAGGCTAACCTCCACAGACTAGGAAATTTTGGCTTGTATCTGACCTTAGCCAAGTCAGAGGGTTTGTGTGTTTGTTTTGGACCTTAGAAGGTCATTGTTGTGGTTGGGTGAATTAGTCATTAGGACTAAGGTCACCATAGTTAGTCTTTGTTAATTATCTTTGCTTTAATTAGCCTTAATAGCTTAAGATGGGATTAGAGTCTTAAATGTGTTCTAAACACATCTATGATTGTTAGAAAGATGCCATGAGGCAGTTAAGGGAGTTGGATGCTCGAAATCAAGGAGTTAGAGGTCCTAGGAGTTAGGAAGAGGACATAATGATAAGTTGCAAAAAGTTGTTGCAAAGTTGCATGACAACATTTGTCAGGTTGCATGCAACTTAGTTATCTTGGATCCCCTAAAAGATAGGAGTGTGGGATCGACCAACATCCCTAGAAACATGGCAAAAGGCATCTATGAAAGGTGTGGTTCGAATGCAAGATAGAGAGTTGTTGTAAACAAGTTTTTGGATTTTGAATATAGAAGAATTCTGCAATTTCTGTGGTCGACCGACTGTTTTGAGTGACAGTGCTATTCATTGAATTAGATGCTTTGAATTAGTGTTAGATTTGTGTTTACAGGGTAGTCTTAAGCATTTTCCATTAAGTAATCAAGTTGTTTTGTGTTAACTTAGTGTTTTGAGTTCATAGTTAGGGTCTAAGGGTTATTCTGGTCCTGTCCTGACCAGTCAGCCTTTTATGGCTCCCCCATGAAATCTAACCACGGGGTCTTCCTGAGGAGGGATGGATATGCTAGGGGAGCCAGTAGTCTGTAAATACTTAGCAGTAGGAGTCATGAAGAGACGAGCATTTGCATTTAACACCAAACCCTAGGCGAGTTCCAAATACCCGGTTAGAGGTTTGGCAGTGGAAAGTTGAAGAACATAGGCAGGGGAAGGAGGTACCGTACGGAACAGGTACAGTTCCAGGTAGGGTTTAGTCACATCTTAACATGCAAGAAGGATTGAGGTCCAATCAATCCATTTGCTTAGTTGATTAACAAGAAATCAGTAAAACCCTAGGAATTAGGCCTAATAGCCCTATTTAACCTAGATTATGGGAAACAGGTGTACGGAGGAGTCAGGGGTCTGAAACCCTGTGAATCTTTTAAAGGCTCAAAAAGGGTGTCTGAAAGTGCAAATTGTTTGCTAGGTTGTTTGGAAAGTTTGGGCAAGAAAGTCAAAAAAGTCATTGTCAAGGGCTACAAGGGATTAGGCCTCTTCAAGACAAATTCTTGGAATTGGTAAGAGCAAAGATTTAAGACCATCCAAGATGGAACCAAATGGATGTATTTGGCATATTTTCAGTGTCTATAACACCCCTGCAAGCAGTTCAAGGTTGAGAGTGACGGTGGCACTTAGATTCTTCTAAGTGGAAGAGATAGTTTACCAGTTTCAAAGAGGTGTTAGTCTTCCAAGGTGAAGCACAAGTGGAAAACTCTTGGAGAGGAGTTGGAACAGGACTTGGTTAATTATCCAAGCCTAACAAGAACCTATTGGTATCAGGTTCCAGGAAGAAGACAGTGAAAAGGTCTTTTGGTAGATTGTGCAAGCAAGCCTTGGAACACTCATACATCGGCTCCTGTTACACAAACACAAGAACAATACCTCAAAGAAATATTCAATGATAGCTATCTTGTTGTGGTAAAATGATTTAGACATCGTATAGATGCACTTTCCAACCTTTATGTTTGCCAAATATGTAGGGAAAGCTACATAGAGATGTGCACTCGAATGTTAGGGTCAGAAGCCATATGTGTAAGGTGTTATTCTAAAAAAGATTCCCATCAGTTTAGCTCTACAAATAGAATGGACCCAGGCCCACAACCATTGTTACTCAAAAAGTTAACATAGGTTGAAGAGATGTGTATTGCTAGGGTGGCTCTAGTTTTACAGGTTACCCATGCTAGACAAGGCCAATTTAAATATAGTGATCACATGATAAGCTTCCTTTAGGATATCTCAAGCATCGCAAAACTTTTACCGCATCATCTGTAATACCTTGAGGTCGTTATAGTTCGGAAGACCACTATTGAAGGCAGGAATTATGATTGTTATGTTAATAAACATCATGTCATGGATGCATTGAAATACAAAATCCAATATGAAAAATACTACAATGATGTTGACATTGATGTTGAGGCTCTTAATATGTTACTTGATGTTGATGTTGTTGTTGATGTGTCTAGTTTGTTGCATACAATAGAGAAAGTTTCAGGTGAAGACCTAATGTCATCAATCAGCTCAACAAATGTTGGACAAGAAGAAAATGGCTCTTCAAACTTTTCATCATTTATTCCTTGCTTACCAAATGCTAGACAAGAGCTGGAAGCAATAAAAGATGTCTTGCAAATTGAAAAAACAGACCAAAATATCTTATCTTGGCCTGAAATTAGCTCTTCTCCTGTTAATGAATACAACACTAAAGGTTTATTTTCAATGGCCTTTCCAACATTGTTCCCCACTAGAGCAGTGCTTCCCCTTCAATCGAGAAATATTAAAATTCACTTGCATGAATATGCCCTCCACCTAATGAGATATTTTGACCACAGGTTTGGAAAACATGTTAGGTTTAGATATTTTCTCTACAACTTGATTATGAGACATCACAACCAACAAACTGTCTCTATTTTTGTTAGAGTGGATGTGGAGGATAGAATCCCGAGGTCATTGACTATTTTGAGGTAACAGCTTCAAGCTTCCCCCGACCACCAACTAGTCAATCAGTTGTTGCGATATGGGGCGTTGTTGCATGTGACCTACTCTTTCTGGAACTCTTTTCGGGCCCACTTGACCGCTATGATCGAACAACTTTATAAACCCACCCTTTTTTTCACTTTGAGCTATGTAGACACAAAATGGGCTAGCATGAAAACAAATTTCTCTGTTGCATCTCATTTAGTGATGAATCCATAAAAAAATATGCTAATAAATAGTGTTTTTCATAATCCACATATAGCATCTTTATATTTGCATCATAGATTCTCATTTTTTTGTGAAGAGGTGATCAAAAATATTTTGCATGCAAAATATTATTGGTATAGATATGAATGACAACATCGTGGCTCTACACATGTGCATAGTTTTCTATGGTTTTCAGAAGCTCCTAACATGGATACTCTTGATTGGTCCAATGACCATGATCTTACCATAGTAAGGCACTTTTTTGATAGATATGTTTCAGCTTGGAATCCACGTTTTCTTGCATAAAGATTGCTTAGAATGTATCATTGCTCTGAAGAAAACTCGTGCTTGCTTACCACGAGCAAAATCCTAACCAATGATCCAATCATAGATTATGAAGAGTTTCTAAACAAAGTTCAAAGGCACACAAAATGCTCTAAATATACTTGTTTAAGAAGAAAAGGACAACAATTGCAATGTCGGTATAAAGCACCATAGCAGCAGCAACTTACCTCTACATTGACATCTGATGCTGACTCTAACAAATCCTACAAACTAGCAAGAAATGATGATCACTTAAATATTCAAAGCCCAACTATGCTTGCAATTTGGCATGCCAATGTTGATTTCCAACCAGTTGTTTCTAGGAAAATTGTTTTCAATTATATTTCTAAATATGCAACTAAATTTGAGAAAAAATTAGAAAATTATCTAGATATGTTGAAAAGAGTTGCAAATAAAAATATAGTTGAGGATAGAGCACCGATTGCATACCAAAAATTCATGATGAATATGCTTGTGGAACGTGACATCTCTGCATAAGAGACATGTCATATGTTACAGAAATTTCCTCTTCTTACTTCAAGCCAATGATACGTTCAGTTGAATGTTTGCAAAATTACATGGTTTTGTATAAACAAAGATGATACTAATGAAGATTTTCCAACAAACTATATTCATTGCTATATGGAAAGGCCTCTAGAGCTAGCTAATTTATCCCTTATTGACTCGGTCCACCTATATACACACTCGCAACAACACAAAAAGGATAAATGGAAACCAAGGTTTTAGCCTATAGTTGTCCTTGTTTACTCATTATTCAAGACTACTCCTATTGAAGATACAAAGATATTTGAGACATTTTGTTGGACTGAACTTATGTTGTACAAACCTTTCTGACACATACAAATAGATATAGGTTTTAAGAGAGAACAGATAATAGAAAATTGGAAACTTTTAAAAATGGTTGGTTATCATCCTTAGCATGTTAATAGAGTTCCAGTTACATCCACAATTGAAGAACATAATGATAGTGATATTGATGGTTTGAACCATCATCCTTATATGGATGAATATGAATGGGAATTTTTCTCTCAGCTTGGTGTTATTATTAACTTTACTATAAATTAGCTTCAGCTATTGGGTAGGCAGGATTTTGATATGAACCATCCATGGAATGCAAACCATGTTTCTGAACAACTCCATAATATTTCTTTATAGTTCATCTCATCAGTGAAGGCACAACGTGAGTAAACTATGGTTCAATTCTTATCTGTAGATATGTCAACCCATCAACTTTCACTGAAGCAGCAATTGGCCCTTGAAATAATCTGAACCCACCATATACAACCTTCACCCAAAGCCCCTCTTCGCATGATTATTCAAGGGACAGCTAGCAATGTAAAATCCTTCCTCATAAATTGTATTTGACAACAAATGAACACCTCTTTTGCTAGAGTCAATAGTTGCTTTCTCACATTGGCTCCTACAGGTTTTGTTGCATACAACATATGTGCCTCTACAATCCATACAACACTTTGAATTCCCATAAAGGATATGAGTCCTTTGCAAGGGTAGAAATTAACATTATTCCAAGAACAATTTAATTATATTGAGTACATATGGATTGATGAAATGAGTTTTCTAGGCCCAAAATTGCTATTGAAAATAGATAGCTGATTACGCCAAGCATTCCCAGATAAGCAAACATAGCCATTTGGTGGTGTTTCTATGATCCTTGTGTTGGAGTTAAAATGACACTAAGAGGGGGGGGGGGTGAATTAGTGACTTAACGGATTTGACCAATTTTCAAAAATTCAAAAACGTATCTCAGATTTGATCTCAATATTACTCTGATTAATGCATTCATGAGTTGAATGTAATCATTTATAAACATAATTGAGAAAAAGTAATAATCCCAACGATTGAGCTGAAACAACAACAACACAATAAAAGCGGTGAGAACACAAAGGAACAAAGAGACATGGGAAATTTGTCGGTGGAAAATATCTGGGGTATAAAAGCCACTCCCCAAAATGCCTTCGGGCTTAATCTTTTTTAACCAACTGTTCACAATGCCTTATAGGCTGATTTTTTAGCACCCACTCAAGGAGCACCAACCCCTCGTTTAGAGATATCTATCTCAAGGAGTACCAACCCCTCAAATTATGATTTGAACAACAATAATAACTCAGAGGATTTCTCTGTTTTCAGTTAAGCACATGTTTCTCTGTTTTCTCGTCTACATAATACCTTAATGATTCAATAATTGAATCCCTAAAATATTATATAGAGAAGAAATTTACAATATCTCTGCATCTTGTTATTCAAATTTTATTGCAGAGTTTATCCATACATTTTCATACATCCAAGGAATGATAATCTCATAATTACAACAACCGAACAGAAACATAGTTTTCTGCTTCTATTTATACATCTTTTTAGGTATCAAATCTTCAAATGAATTTCATGGTCAAAGGAGCATAGAGAAAAGATAACTCTTTGTGATGTAAATTCCAGATAAGTAACTGTCATCAGAAGTAACGGTTGAACAACCAACCTGAGAATATTCAAATTGAAGTTAACAAAGTTGTTTATAATAGAAATCTTCATCTTGTACCTAGCAAGATTATTAGTTGAGGTGAAATTGATTTCCCAATACAAGAGTCGTTTCACCCAGCTAAGAGCTGACCTCAACAAATCTGAAACGTATGTGATCATTTTTTGGTGTAGGAAGACACACAGAGGAAACTTAGGTTTTTCTTAGGTCTTGAAGGAAGTCCAAATTTTTGTTGTGTTATTTTGAGGTCATGTTGACCATCTAGCTAGGTTTTTTTGTTTTGAATAATGCTTGGTCTATCTATGATCAATGGATTGGGAGGTGGCAAACATGAATGGGTTTTGAAGCCTCAACTTGTCATCTTTACCAACCTTGTCAAAGTGTTAGAAAACACATGGGGTTTTATATTTTACATCATTAGGTCATCTATGAGCTCGACCCAAGCTCCTAAATGGTTTTGGAAGCCTATTTAAGGGCAGACTCGACCTTGAGGCAAGGTTGGAAGCATTGTTATTGAGTGACCTAGTTGAAGATTGGAGAAAACAGCATTGAAAAGATAGTTTTCCTGCATTTTTGTGTTGAAATTGATCTTTAATGGCGTGACTCTGCTATTTTTCTATGTGTAGTATGTTGTGTTAGTCTTATACAATCTTGGTGTGCCTTTCTTTATGTTTTGTAGATTTTTTTCAACTTGTATTTGTAAATACTTTGGGTTTCCTGTGTTTTCTGGCCTGAAACAGGCGGTGTTGAATAAATGGAGGCTTAAAGCACCTTCCCACCGTACAAATTGTACGGCCCTTTGGGAAATGTGCCCTACCTCCATGCTTGTAAATATGGTAGGTGTTAGGTTTTCTTTGGTTGCAGGAGCTAGGAGAAAAGCCTTGCCTTAGGCGAGACAGTGAGAGCCCGGCTAGGAAAGGCTACAGGACAGCAGGGATAATTTGCAGAGGAATAAATTTTTTTGAGAAATTCTTTCTTGAGAATTTAGGAAAGGGTCCTGACTATGTATGGTGATCTGGAAGAGGCTTTTCCAATCCATTTGATAGGAGATTTTTCTGACAGTCTTAAAACAGCTTTTTTTAAATCTTTGAAACCCTAGCTTGTTGACCATTTTCAAGACTAAGCACTGTACGGACAGTTAGGGCTTGAGATTGTTAAAATATTAAGGTGATGATCAAATGAATCAATAGTCTTTAAGAGAGTTTGGGTGGTTATTTAGTAATTTATGAATAATCATCAGTTTTCTTGAAGTTGGAGGCCTAATTGGCTCAAGGGCTACTAGCCTTCCAAACCTATGGAATATGCTTCATGCAAGTGTTGATAAGATGGAGTCTAAGTGAAGTTTCAGGAACCCTAGGAGGTTGTTTTGGAGCTTTGGAAAACATTCCCTCACCCCTGCAAGATCCATTTATGAATTGAGGAAGGATTAGTCTTTTGGTTGCATAAAAGGCTAAGGAAGAATGGAGTCATAGTACCAAGATTTGGCTTGGTAGTTGCAAACTAGTAATGATAGTAGGGTTGGCAAGAAGAACCAGGGGTACCTAAATAGCATAGGACCTATAGGTTGAGTGGTGGAGAGTGACACCAAAGGGAATCATCAAGGTGAGACCCGGAGCGTTGAGGCACTGATTGTCTCAATCCAACCCTGTCCCTATCAGATTGGTATCAGAGCAAGCAAAAGATTTGGGAAAGAAGCTTATATGTCAGAAGTTGAGTCAAGTGAAACTCCCATCATGGTGACTAATGCACAATTAGCCAAGAGGGTTGAAGAACAAGAAGAGGACAACAAGTCTTTAAAAGAAAGAATAGAGTAATTTGAGAAAGCATTGAACAATGCGAGGTTGGAAGGTAAGGTGCCAAATGAAGAATAGGTTGCAGAGGAAGACAAGGTCCCTGAACCTAA
>VDFB02123418.1:0-100703 GCA_007258455.2 Sequoia sempervirens | reverse complement strand
ATTGCATGAGAGTCAAAATAGCCCCCAACAAACAGAAGCCCGAAGAATGCAAGACTGTGAGAGAAGTCGAGCTTACTATAAGCATCATAAAGAGGAAATAAATGCAGAAAAGCACAATAGCTCTTTACAGAAACAAACATGCCTACATCAACATGGAACAATATGCAATGACAATGATAACTTCATGATGGCAATGAAAAAATTTCGTTAGAGAATAGATGCACTGTCCAACCGAAAAACATGCATTGTATGCAAGGAATGTTACCCAGGCATGCTTGTCCACTCATCAAGTTCTAATGCAACTTGTAAAAGATGTTTCGCTGAGAGAGGCATCCATCGGTTCTCTACACTCAACAACATGGACCCAGGAGAGCAACCATTTGTTTTGAAAAGACTCACCCAAGTGGAGGAAATGCTCATTGCCAGAGTCAGCCCAGTACTACAAGTCACCCACACTCTTGGAGGCCAGTATAGATATAGTGGCCACACGATCAGCTTCCCACAAGATATCACCGACATTTCAAAAGTTCTTCCATGAAGAATACAAGAGTTGGATGTTCTCATAGTTCGAAGATTACATGTAGAAGGTCATTATTATGATTGTTATGTCAGTAGAAGTCATATCAGAGATGCGTTGCAATACAAAGTCAAATATGACCCATACTATCATGATGTTGCAATTAATTTTGAGCACTTAGAGCAATTTCCTGAAGCAAGAACAAACATAATGAATATGCTACACACCGTTGAAACCATGAAGACATGGTGGTTCAAAATAATGAAATTGACTCTGATGGGGATGATATTGAACGCAGCACAGTACACACATCGTCATTTATGGCTAGACTTCCAAATAGATGCCGTGAGTTAGAAATTATTAAGAAAACATTAGACCTTGACGACAACACTAACAACATTATAGACTGGCCTGAAATAAACTCATCACCAATAAATGAATACAATACTGAGGGGTTGCTTGATATGGCATTTCCAACACTCTTTCCAACTGGAGTTGCACTACAAATGCAACCATGAATTAGGGAAGTACAGATGCATGAGTATGCACTCCACTTAATGAGATTTCATGACCATAGATTTGGAAGGCATCCAAGGTTCCGATATTTCATGCTTAATCTTATGATGTGCCATCGTAGCCAGGGGCTTGCTGCAGTTTTCATTAAAAAAAATGTAGAAGAAGACATGCCAACCACTATTGAGGACCTCCGAGCACACTTGAAAAACTTACCTGACACACAATTAGCTCAAGAGCTCATGCACTTTGGCTCTTCAATGCGGGGTACAAGACCATATTGGAACAAGTGTCGTGCTGAGCTAACAAATATGATCAGCCAAATAGGGTCTCCCACTCTATTCTTCACATTAAGTGCAGCTGACACAAAGTGGCCGGACCTGCAATGTTTGATCTCAGATGGTGTACCGGTAGGAATGCAAACAAATAAACAGCGTTTAGAAAATGTAGTCAACAACCCCCACACCACATCATTATACTTGCATCAACGATTCACAATGTTTCGTGAAGAGGTTATTGAGAAACTCCTCAACGCAAAAGATTACTGGTACAGGTATGAGTGGCAGCACCGCGGCACCGCACATGTACATGGTTTCCTTTGGCTCCATGATGCACCAAACATGGATATACTTGATTGGGATGATAGTGTTGCTGTTGAACAGGCAAGGAAATTCTTTGACAAGTATGTCAGTGCTTGGAACCCCCGTTCTGCATCAGCAAGAGACAACTTGATTTTTGATCTTTCCAAGATGATCCTTGCCTACTCGACACAACAGGTATATTTGCTACAGACCCCTCTCATGACTACGAAGAGATCATCAATCGTGTCCAGAGGCACACAAAATGTAGAGAGGGGACATGCTTGCGAAAGAAAGGGAAAAAACTAGAGTGTCGATACAAAGCTCCATGGAAAGAGAAACTTATATCTACACTATCATGTGACAATTGTGGGATGAAACAATATGAACCTGCACAAAATGATGATAGGCTAAACATACACAATCCAGAAATGATTTCAATATGGAGAGCCAACATAGATTGTCAGCCTGTCATCTCGCGAGCAGTTGTTTTGAAATACATTGCCAAATATGCATCAAAAGCAGAGAGAGCATCTGAGACTTGTACTGATATGCTAGCAAGAATATCTGCAACCCAAAAAATAGATGTCCCGGCCCTTGCAGCATACCGAAAGTTCATGGCAGAAATCGTGGTAGAGCGTGATATTGGAGCACAAGAAACATGCCATATGCTTCAAAAACTTCCACTTATTATTTGTAATCTGCCGTTTACATCTTTGAATGTTGGCCAAAAAATGTTCCATCGAATAGCAAGAGGACCACATGAAAGCCATCTATAGCCTAGCTACCTTCATTCGTACATTAATCGACCTCTAGATTTGGAAACAACAACGCTACTTGAATCTGCACGGTCTTTCACGTACTCTGCGAGTCGCAAGGGATGCAAGTGGAAAGAAAGAAAGGTCAAAGTGATTGTCAATGTTTTCCCAAAGTTCTACACCATCCCAAATGAGGAGTCAGACCAGTTTGAAACATTTTGTTGGAGTGAGCTTCTACTGTACAAGCACTTCCGAAGCTTTGAAATTGACATAGGGATAACTAAGGATACAATACTTGCAAATTGGAAGCAAATGAATGCATCCAAATATGATGTATGGCATGTCCCCTGCACCGCCCCCTCAGACGAAAACACCAGCGATGCAGAATCAGATAGCAAAATTGAGGTGGACACAAGGGGCATACTTGAAATGAATGAATGGGAATTATTTTCGCAAATGGGCCCCTCAAACAATATCAATGTACATGAGCTTGACCTGCTTGGCAGGCGTGAGTTTGATAGCAGCTATAAATGGGAACAACTTGCAGTGCCCCAGGAACTTCACGAAATCGCCACACAATTCATAAACATGAAAAAAACATGTAGCCATGAAAGGCATGCTCCAAGTAAGTATGTTGTCCCAAACTATACATTATCTTCCAAACAAAAACTAGCACTCACACATATTATCAACCATAGCAAGCATCACTCAAATAAACCATTGCACATGATTATTCAAGGGACAGTAGGTACAGGGAAATCATACTTGATTGCTCGAATAAGAAAAGCACTTGATAGTTACAATATGCACCAGCAAAGCCAACTACTCACATTGGCTCCTATAGGGGTTGTTGCATTTAATATACATGCATCAACTATACATTCAATGCTTTGAATCCCTGTCAAAGAAATGCACCCATTGCAAGGACAATCATTAATAACATTTTAGGAAGAGATGAAACACATAAGATATATATTGATTGATGAGATGAGCTTCATAGGACCAAAGTTGCTACTGAAGATAAATGCAAGACTACGTGAGGCCTTCCCACATCGACAACATCTTTATTTCAGTGGGGTGTCAATAATCCTGATTGGTGACCTTGCACAGCTCCCACCTGTAATGGACAAGCCTATTTACACATCACACTCAAATGCAAAAACACTATGGGACCTGTTCACGACCGTTGTCACCTTAGACACAGTGTTTCGTCAACAAGGTGAGACTCCAGAACAATGGCAATTCTGTCAACTATTGCAAAACATACGCAATGCAAAAGCATCACAAGAGGATTGGGAACTTTTACAAACACGCACAGACAAGCATCTCACCTCTACCGAAAAAGAAATGTTCGACAATTCAATGCACTTATTTGCTACCAATGATTTAGTTCGACTTCACAATAGAAGAATGTTAAAATTGTTAAACCGTCCAATTGCAATAAGTGCTGCAACTACCAGCAGGACTGAAGCAGATAATGCAACTACTGATGAACAACTTGAAAAGCATGTATTGCTTTGTAGAGGGCAACGCATCATGCTGACAACCAACATATGGACACATGCAGGCCTTGTAAATGGAGCTCTAGGTGAAGTTGTTGAGATAGTTTACAGCCTTGGTTCCAGACCACCAGATGTTCCACTTTATGTAGTGGCAAGGATCGATCATTATAGTGGGCCAGCATGGAATGAAAAGGACCCCAAAAGTTTACCAATAGTACCTGTATCATTGGGCAGCCGTAGACAAATTCCGCTCACAATGGCATGGGCTATTACCATACACAAATCCCAAGGCCTTACGCTTGCCAGAGCAACTGTCGACATTGGAAAAATAGAACGACAAGGACTAACATTTACAGCTATATCCAGAGTGAAATCGTTGAACAACCTTCGTATTCAGCCAATGTTCTCCTTTGAGAGATACTCAAAAATGCATAACCACCCATACACAATTATGAGAAAAGAAGAGGAAGCCCGATTACAACAACTATCTCTAAAAAGCCAAGGTACACAACTCTTTACCCTTTCTCCCTCACGTCGCTCCTACTTATTCTTATATCAACAATTTCTCTTTTACAAAACTAAACATGCCATCAACAATGTGCATGTCCTTTGAGTAGCTTTTTAATTTTATTGGCAAAAAAAAATAATTCCCCCTTATTAGTGTTATAATAAATTGCACATGGAGCAATCATTGTACATGTCAACAAAAAATATTCCCAGCTAACCATTCCATTCCTTTTGCTTTGCAGGCATTGAAGCCAAATGGCATATATCGTAGCCCCTCACCCTCAAACACCAACAATTGTACTGTATATTTTTTCAAAAACAAAAAAAGTTCCACTGCAAAATTGCTCACCAACATTTTGACTTTTCATAGCACGCATTTTGTATATCATGAACTAAATTGTGTTGGCCATACACTACCATAGTATACCCTCCTATCGGCGTAACCCTTGCGCCTTGCTAAGGTGCGCTAGTATTATATAATAATTAAATAATATTGCCAATAGTGGCATGGTGTGATGGTTAAGTTGTTATGTTGTCATTCTTGAGATTATAATGTATGATTGTGAGATTATAATTTGTGATAGCGAGATGCACATAGATTGTGTATAACAACTCTCAAGAACAATATAGAGTTCACCACAAATGGTGTGATTCATATAAAAATAACATAGAGTTCAGTGTAAATAGTGTGATTAACCCAAAAAATAGTTATAATTAATTATCATAATTTATTGGTGAAAAACATGATTTAAGGGGGAGCTTTTTATGTATAAGAGTTCTCACCTCCATCCTAATACAACATTATATTATATCACCTCTCTACATAAACTTTTTTTAGGTTTTCTTCATCTTGGTCTTAAAGGGAAGAAATTGAAGAATATGAAGGGGAATGTTCTATTTTTATTTTTATTATAAGAGTTTTATATTTGGAAGAAATTCAAAATATCTAGATAAGACTATAATATCATCAAGATTGGGAAAACGATGCACAAAAGGTTATATATGATTTTCTTTAATGATTGACATTTTTACTTACATAATGAGGGAAATCGAATGAATTTTTGATGTAGGAGCATAGGTACCAAGCAATCTTGCACAACCAAAAATATTTTAAATTTTATGCTTGTGTATTATTTTGATTTTTGGCTACAGGCTCAAATGATTGAAATTCTCAATTCCTCCAGCATAGTAGAATTTGGTGATGGATTGTGGTAAAATCAATTAATTGATTTTTCAAAAACTGGGAAAACTTCCATGCCCAAGTCTCTCACTGGGAATTTATTGTAAAATTGTAACTCCATTCATAAATTTGCATCTTTTTGGAGGATTGGAATGGTGGGAATCAATGAAATGGAGAGAGTCATTGTAAGGTGGGAAGATAATTTTTAGAATGTCATTAAATTCTCAAGCCAAAAAGAGAAAACCCACATCCAAGAAGGAATAAGAGAGCATTCTAAAATTTTGACTGGAGGGGAGAGGAAGATGGTTTGGGGTTGGATCTATGAGACTTAGTCTCAGTAAAACAACAAAAAAGTTTATTTTGGAACAAAATCAAGATTTTTAAAATGTTCTTGAAATCTAGGAAGGAGGCGTACAAAATCCATAAACTATTTTAGAAGATACATATGAATGAGGGAGTAGTGATGGACAAAAAGTGATGGTTTTTCCTGGTGCAATACAAAAAAGAAACTTTGTCAGGAAAAGAATGAGAAGAATATGTGAAAAATGGTGATTGCATGTGAGGAGGAAGGATTTGTTGTCATTTGAGGAGTGTTCCAGATTTTTGTATGTTGAAATATTAGATTGAAAGGAAGCCCACAAGCTTCATGTTTATGTAGTCATCTTTAGTTGTAAGAACCTATTGTATGTTGCTGATTTCACTTTCATATTTGAATAAAAAAGTATATTTTTTCTTTCTTGCATAGTTTTGTGGTAGTTATTTGATTTTAGAATTGAAGGGAGAATCTTCCTTCATAAATTTCTATGAATTCTATGTTGAATTGTTTTGAGACACTCCTATTACTTTTCTAGGATTTCATTTACATTGGTTTGCAAGTGTGCATTCCATTAGAATGATAAGATAAGTGATATATATATATATATATATATATATATATATATATAATTTCACATTGGTGTGATGAGTTCAAAGACTACCATATATATATATATATATATATATATATATATATATCTTAGGTAGTCTTTGAAATCATCACACCAATGTGAAACTAAAAATTGCAATTAATGTGCAATAGAAATTTTGATAGGTTTCTTTTAATGAGCATAATTCTTAACCAACTAGAAAATCACAAAGAAATGTAAACTTTTTTTGTGGTGATGGAAGTCATTCTACAAAATGTATAGCGTGAGGTGATAAAGTACATTGTTCATTGAATTTTCTAGTAATTTAAGGTTGATATTGCACGTAGATGATCATCCTCTTTCCTCCCAAGGGAGACATATGGACTATATTTGATTCAATAGTATCATTAGTATCTAAAGTTTAGGGAGATACATAGATCTACTAAACACCATACCCACAACTAGGGAAAACTTTAGTGGCAAATCTTCTCCAATTGGCGAATTTTAGAAAGCAACCAAGTCAAAATTGGTGAATTAATCACAGCCAACAGGGTGTCCAAATTTCCCAAATTGTAAGAATTATCAGTCCAATGCATCTCCATTCATCAACGAATTTTTTTGAGGAATATTTAAGCAACAAATTCGCTATAAAAAAACACATGTTTCAAATGGACCAATTAATATTTTTTCCTAGAATCCTGAAAGAATGTAATAAAAAACCTACATATTTGACAATACTATTAAAACAACATTGTATCAGGACCCATTTCACCAATTAAAATTTACAAATATTTTCTTGTGAAGACCCATTTCACCAATTAAAATTTACAAAGAGTTACTTATGAGGATCCATTTTTCCAATAACATTAAAAAATAATTACATTTGAGGACACATTTCGCCAATTGTCATGACACCTTAATGCTAATTGTAGGGCCATAATTTCCTTGAAAATTACAACGTATCGTTGTATAAGCACATAGGATTCACCAATTTTTTAATATACCATTTAAAAATCCTACGAAATCCACCAAATATGGATTGATATAAATACAATCAAAACTGTCATTTAATCTTACACATTTTGTTTAGTTTTTGATTTGAAAGTTAGACTTGGAACCTTGAAGTTGATCGTAGGCATGTTACAAACTCATAACAACATAGGCATTCCTACATTAATGAATAAAAAGTCAACAAAAACCTAAACTTAAAGGTGAGTGGTCATTTCTTCATGTATTGTTATAAGATTTATTTATCTCTTTTCCATTCTTACTTCAATCTTAAAGATGATATTCAGTAGGGAATGGGATCTATATTCTCTATCCTTCTTAAACAAGAAGGCATTTGTTTCCAGCTTTTATTTGAAGTGAGAGATCAATATGTCAAGCAGCAAGGGTAAGACTCCTTAGGGTGGTGAAGAGACTAGGAGGCCATCAAAATGCCCAAAATGTAGAGGTACCATATAGTCTTACTTTGGAATTGGCAATGCTTCTGATCCATCATATCAAGATGGAGCTACATCATCAAATCTTCCACCAAATATTAATGAAGAAGGCATTCACAATACCTCACCCCCATCAGAAGGTCAAGGTGATATTTTCATTGAGTTAAAAGAGTCAAATGAAGATCACAATATCATAGAAGATGTTCCAAGGGATACCCTAGTTAGCCAGAATGAGATAATTGACTTGGATCAAGATGATGTTGGGAGATGACAAGGAATTTTCAACTTCTAAGTTGGTTGTCAAAGTACCCATTCATTGTACCAATGGAGAAAGAAAACAATGTTGAAACTACAGTAGAATGCATGTGTACAATTTACAATTGGAAATGTAAAAGAGACAAGAAGTTGCAGCTAAAGCTTGATGTGCTATAGAAAAGCATATCAGTAAAGTTTATGAAAAACAAATCATAGATGGAAAGGAACAATCACTCATACGATGTAAATCAAAGGAAGAATGTCTTCATGTTATGTATGCTATAGAATGTGAAGAGCATAAGCAAATAATGTTGAAGCTTGTTGCATGCCAAGGTGCAATTGAGGCTCAATTCAGAAAAGCACTGGAAGGAGAAAATATGTCAAAAACTATTTAGATGAGTGTTTTTTTTTCATATTTTGACTAGAGGGCATCCTATGATAGACAACCCAAAATATTTTAATTTATATTCTTTTTTGGGTGTTTGTCACTTTCCTAGCTCACATTGGTCAGTAAATGTTGGATGGGAATGGGAAAATAGTCTTGCTACAATGGAAAAGCAAGATTTAAAGGAGAAAGTAAAAGAGTCATACTTCATTGCATTATCTTTAGATGAAGTTATTGCAGTAGATAATACTTCTTGGGTCTATATGCATGTGTATGTTGTAAAACAACATGTCCACCAAGCTCATCTTCTTTGTGTTCATAAAATGAAGGTAGTTCAACATTGTAAAATCTATTTGAACTAGTCAAGAAATATTTGAATGAAATTTTAGGTATGGATGACTTGACTATTTCCAAAAAGTTGGTGTGTGTAAGAGTTGAAGGAGTTGCAGTGATGCAAGATCAAAGGAGCAGTCTTTGCACAAAGTTACAAACTACTTGTGCACCATACATGTTTGGCATTCACTGCATGGCCCACATAATGAATTTAGCATTTGAAATTGTAAGCAAGTTTCCTACAGTATCAAAAGGTGAAAATCTAATCTATGAGATCTACTTATACTTCTACAAAAGTCCCAAATGTTTTGCATAATTTCAAAAAATTTCTAAGGGAATAACAATAGTAAAGAAGCTTCTCAAGGATGACGATACCAAATGGATCTCCTTGTATGGACCAACATAATGAGTTCTTTTAGAATATCAATCCTTGATTGGAGTAATGTACAAGCATCACAACATAGTAGACAAAGCTCCTAACCTCTTACATAGGTTAAGCGATATAGATACACTCTTGACTTTAGCTAGTCTTATCCCCATGCTGGATGAAATGAACAATCTTGTGAAGAAACCCCAAGAGGAAACTACGTATATTTATGAATATTCCAAACTACGTAGACATACATGCATGGCCCTCAATCATCTATATCTAGATCTAACACAAGAAAGCCCAAATTATTTCATGTGGTAGAAAATTACTAATTTGAATAAGCCTAATAATTATGTACAACTTAATGCAAGCGGGAACTTATGTATCTATGTATGTGGATATGAGATACCAATGTACCATTGTAAGACACCTAGGCACTCTAGAAGATAATTACCTATTATTAAAGAGGAATATTTTAACAACAATAGTAAAATTTTTAGTGATAATTTGAAGGAAATTGCAAAATCTCTTTCCTTAGAGATTCATGAAAGATTCCCTCAAAATGAAATACTTGAAGGCATTGGTATTGTGTCTCCATAATTTTGGGTAAACAAACATAGCCCAAAATATTTTCATGATAAAGTAAATATCTTGATTGAACAATTTTTGAAAAGTGTAACATACAATGAGCAGACAATAAAAGGAATTTTAAATGTAGATAAGCTTAGACAACAATGTAAGAATTTTGAAATAACTGTGATGGATTAGTATGATTCCATGGGCATGGAGAAGGCATTTCAACCAAGATCAATAAAAAAGGTTTGGAAAAACTTAGGTCAGAGTGAAATATTACGTGATACGATATCAAAATATTTCAAACTTGTTGATTTATGTGAGACAATGATATTGGGGTTGTTGGAGGTTGAGAGATTCTTTAGTTCATTGGCATTTTTGAAATCAAAGAACTAAGAAACAAACTAGACAAGAATTTGGAAAATTGCTTGAGGATGAAAGGAAATATGTATAATGTTAAAATAAATTCTTTTGAGAGGGCACTCACAATTTGGAGGTCCACATGCAAAAGAAGAGGGTTGTTCAACACTCCAAATCCAAATGTCCGTACTAGTGACAGTGGCACTACATGCAGTGGGAAAAATGATAGTGACACAATGAATGTTGAAATTGAGACATAGGTCAAAGGAAATGAAGGCTAGAGTCAAACTTAGAATCAATATGACTCTTTTACCTTATCTTGAAAGTTGAATGTCAGTTTTAGGACCCTAACTCCATTTAGAAAATGAAAGTGAATTAGTAGCTTTTAGGTATTTATACTACACTTCATGAATCATTTTCCAAATTGTAGTTGATGGTATTTTATATTGTATTCCATGAAATTGTGAATCATTGCACTTCATGAATCATATTCCAAATTGTAGTTGATCATACTATATATTGTATTCCATGAAATTGTGATATTTAATATTTTATATTGTATTCCATGAAATTGTGATATTTTATATTTTATATTATATTCCATGGTATTGAATTTGACATGTGATTCTACATCATTTTAAAAAAGAAACACTTATCACACTACTTATAAATTCCTATTGCAATTCCATTCACACAATCTTTGATAAATAACTGAAATGAATTATAATCCAATTGTTGAATAGAAGCTAATAGTTCAACATCCATAACTTATAAATAACCGTTGACTATTTTAATTGAGATGATAGTGAATACAATACTAGAGAGCAAGACAAGTTGATATTATATTCAAAATTAAAGATATTATAGTGTCTTTTCCTTTTACCTGCATGCTAATAATCTAATTGGAAGTTGACTGGGTTTTACTCATTCCCAATCGCTTAAGTCATATCTTATGCCTTTGTGTCCATTTACTCACTAGCCCCTTGAGCCTATGGTTCCTAGTTACTACCTATATAATCCTTATAAATCTTGCCTTGTCTTATATGAGTCATAAAATTCTTTAATTCTTTCTCTTTTCCTAAGTTTGGGTTTCAATATTTTCTCAATATCATTCATGTTATAAACCTAGGTAGGTGTCCCCTTTTAAGTCATGTAATAAGTGCATATGGCTATTAAAATCCTTCATTATGCTTGGTGGATCCAATTGAATGCTTTCTATTGGTTCCCCTCCATCTAGTGAGATTAAATTAATCAAATTAATGAGTCAGCGGGATAGCAGGTAGGTGACTCCTAGACACCCTTTTGGTAGGTCCTACCATTGTTCGAAGGCACCGATGACTAAAGGTGTTCAAATCAATAGTTACTATGGTTTATGACAAACAAATCTTAGTTTTTCCCTACCTCCCCATTTTCATACGATGCACATGGTTTAAACCCAAAGGGGAAGTGAGGAGGTTGTCACGTAACAATTTCAATGATTGTGGAGATGGTGGAGCCCGTAGTGTGACACGATGATAAATCCACATGTTGTTTTCAGTTGGTCAATGTAAATAGCCATTTGTAGTCATATTTTCAAACTTATTTGACCAAATCTGATATATCTATTGGGCCATCTCACTACAATATTGATAGTTAAAATTCAAAGTTCAAGATTGAGGGCAAATGAGTTGTATCAGTTGTTCTGGTCCATGTGAATGAACCATAATGACAAATATGACGCAGAGCTACCAAATTGCCAATTCGTATGTATTAAAGCCAAAAAAGTTTCTTTAAACTATAATTGCAAAATATTAAATCTTTTAATGTGTCTGAGTTCTTTTTGAAATTTTCAAGCTCGTTTGATGGCAAAAATTAGGGTTTTCAAGCATTCACAAAACTAGTAAGTAAAATTGCTATCCTACTTCTCACTAGTTTAAAAATTTGTTGTAACTGCTCATTATACCATTTTGTCATAAGGGTTTTTGGTTTCATTGCATTTTTTTTAAGGTTTGATGTTCAATTCAAATAATTATCCTGTTTAGTCCTGTTATTGCCTTGCATCAACCTATACCCTAGTTGTAAGCTTGTAATTTGGCGAGTACTAAACCCTAGTTTGCACAAACTTTGTTACTATGGCACCTAAATTCAAAGCATATGTTTCAAAAGACCAATCTTCTGAGCCGAATCTCGCTAAAAGACCTTTGTCACAAGACTTAGCTGAACAATTGGTATCTTCAACCTCTAAGAAATCAAAGGGACAATGTATGTACTTTGGCCTTGGAACTAAATTTGGCATCACTAATTATTATTGTACAATTAAAGATGTTTCCTTAGAGTACTTTGTCTTTGAATGGAGTCTTTTCCAAGGATGGTTTTGAAATAGGAATGTTGGTATCCCTTTATGCAACCCGTGGAGGTTGGACATGGGTAAGTTGGTTATACCCTTGGATGTTCATAGATGTTGATCCTATGAAAGCAATTGTTGCAAACTATGACACTTTGGTTAGGGTTGTTAGAGCTAATGATGGAAAAAATATGGTATGGGTTAGTAAGGAAGAAGTTGCATATGTGTTCTAGTTGAACACTTGGAGCAATCACATGGTTAAGATTGATGAGCAGATGTTGAGGGAGGAATACAAAAGTGTAAAACACAACTTCAAGGTGTTAATGTTGACCAATTTTTTGATATCAATAGGGAAGGGAATCAACAAAAGAAAGATTACTTTGGGACCCTATGATGTGATCCCATCCATATTAAATATTTCCAATCATATTTTCAAAAGACCTTTTACTCCCTTTGCCAAATTCTAGGGTTTGATCTTGGCTCTAGCATGCCAATGGCTCATATGTACATGGTTGCAACTATCAAACATCTTAACATAAAATACCTTATATAATTTTTCCACCTATATAGCAAAGGAAATTTAAAAAGGATTGGTGGCCTTGAAGGGTGGGAAAATTGGTGTCATATTTTGGTGGTTTTCACTCTTTATGCATATGTTTCTTTTCAAAGCTGTAGACTATTTTGGTCAGGAGATGGAACTGAAAATGGTTTTAGATGGTATTGAGATGTTGATGCAGTCATGAACCCATATATTGGATAGGAATAAACAAAATATGTACTATGTGATTGCTACAAATATTTTTTCCACCAAATTGAGATGGGCTCTAATGTGCATGTACCTAAGATCCCCAAGGAATTACATGATTTTTTGAGACCAGCTGAAAGGAGGCCTGATTTGAATATTTCTCACAAATAGGGGGATGCAATCCCTTATAATAATTGTATAGTTCTAAGGGTATTTGGAACATAATTGAAACCCCACATACTCCCCAGGGAAGTTTCTCAACGATTGGACTTTTTGAGGTGATGTGGCAGCTAGGGAATGTAAATGATTTCTTCCTAGATGAGAAGAGAAACATAACATTCTTCCCTACATAAAATGTTTTTTCTGATTTTTTCATGATTACATATGGATGGATAAATATTGTGGAGCACTACCTCAATCATTACAATATGAAGATCCAAGCATATAGGACATATGACCTTGAGGGATTCATAGTTTGGTTAATGAAGGGAAATAGGGGAGGTCGATATGTTCACACCCACACTATGCCTAATGACCTCATTAGAAATATTTTTTATTCTAATGTCCAAATTGAAAGAATGAAGAAGTAGGGTGTTTTTATGAAATTAGTAAGAGAAATTAAGGTTAAGAAGCTTGATTTTAAAGCTTTGTTAGTTATTAGTGACCTAATTATAAAGATTGAAGCCGTGATACCGAATTTTAACAAAATTAGTGGCAAGATTAAAAGAGATAAAAGTTGTGCAAGATAAGAGGAAGGCCCCTATGATAGAGGGAGATTAATTTGTGTAGCCTTCCAAGAATGTGCACATATATTCAAGGAGGAAAGGAACAATACAGAAGTAGTAAATAGTTGCTACTCATGCACAATCTGGGGAGTCAAAAGTGCATTCACCACAACAACAACTACCTCCATTGTCACCGCAACATTCTTTCTCCCTTGAAATAATTGAATTGGATTCTCCAATTAGAGAATCATCCCCTCCAAGGGATCCATCCCCATAAATAAAGAAGCAAAAGATTGAAGCTTCTGGTTTGGTTGACTATCTCGTAGAGGATTCAGATGATGAAATTGCTATAACTGATGGGGAAATAATGTAGGGGATGTCATCTCCTCAAGGGGAAATAATATCATAGACTATGAGCCTTAGGTTGAGCAAAGATGACCTAAGTGGAATAAACAACTCTAAGGGTGTCAAATTACAAGCTTGTGAAAGCTTTATGGAAGATGATCATTTTGTCAAGATACAAGATTTCAAGGAATATGTATGGAGACAAATGAAGGATGAGTATGAAAAATTTCTATAAACAAGGAGATGTGAGAGCCCTGAAAATCCCCAAGAGGTTGTTGAAGCTTAGGTGTAAGATGAAATGAGGGCCAAGTATTCGAACATTTTTGTAGAAGAGGGTAGGACATTGGTGAGAAAGAGTGGAGTTATTACTCCCAAAATGGGACCTAGCATCAACAATTGCTTTTGACACTATGAGAAGACAATGGGACCCAATTTTGAATAGTGAAGAAGTCTCATTGGCTTTGCAAGGGTCAAATTTTAGTTAGTAGTGGGACACTCTTGCTATTTGAGCTTTAGCCACAACCAATAAAAATCCTAAAGTTGTAGAATGTGCCCCAGGTGTAAGAGGAGGTTTAATCATAAAAAGAGTTTCACATACAACTCCCTTGGAGGTAGCAACCATGAATGCTAATGTGACACAATTCACCAAAGCCACAATTGAGTCATTAACGAAGGAAAGAGATAGATTTAGAACCAAATATAATGAGGATGTTGTTGAGTACAACTCGAGCCAACAAAAGCTTGCTGAAATGCAAACTAAAATGACTATGTTGAAACATCAATTTCAAGCATTGCAGCTTGGTACCTCAGATGCTGTAATAGTGCCTCCTCCTTCCCCAATTCTTTCACCTCCTCAAAATCATGAGGAGACTACCCCATTTGAATTTGAAGATGTACAAATGGCACAATTACCTCCTGAATCATCAGATGCCCCTCAATTTGAGGAAGTTACCAAGGAGGAGCTGATGGAAAAGCTCAAGACTTATGAAGATAGGAAGGATGATATTGTTCATTTGAATAATTTATTAAGATTGTGGCAATAGTGCTTGAGAACTTGAATAAGAGGGTAGAGAAAAGATTAATCAATATTCATGCCAATTATGCTTTGATATTTGATGCCATTAAGAATCTTGATAGAGATAAAGAATTTGTTATTCCTTTAATGAATAAATGGATTCCTAGGTCTCAAATGCTGAGGGATATGGTTATTTCATCCTCTCATGATGTAGATAAGCCTCCAAAGATACTTGTAACCCTAATATTTCTAATAGATACAACTAGTTCTCAAGGGTTGATTGTCATTGAGTCCTTAGAGGTGAAGATTAGGGAATTGGTTAAGAAGTTTGATGATTGGAATTTTGGTCTTCTTCTAGAAATTATAAATAAGAAGGGTGAAGTTAAGTCTTTGCAAGAGTGGAAAGACCGGGCAACTCAAGCAATAACTTCCCAAGCCAAAAGAATATGTGATGAAATGGACTTGTTTATGCTGATGAACAATATGGACAAGCTCATGCATACAACTTTCCTTGAAGATTTTGATAAGGAGGAAAATTAGGTGGTAGTCGGGTATAGCCCATACCTGAAAAAAGGTAGATTGTATCATGGGATTTGACTAGCATACAAATGGGCATTTTGCATTATGGAAGGCCAACTATATTGACATATTGGACATATAAATTGCTAAAAATGGGAGTGGGTGATGATGAGCTTAAAATATGATCATAATTTGAGTATCATGATGTATTTTTAATATCTCTACTTTTATTGCTAATGGATGTTTTAACTATGTGATTAAAGACTTTTTATCTAAAATGGGTAGTATCCTGTAGCAATACATTCCTATATTCCTGCAACTTAATATCTCCATGTGTCTTTTTAATTACCCTGTTTGACTTCCCGAATGACTGATATAATGCTTATGGTTTTTGAATAATGGGATAGATTTAATATGTGATTAATGAATGTATCGTGTTGTTTTCCATGAATGCTTTATTTCGCCTCTGTCACCTTGTGCATCACAGGTTGTTGAAGGGAGCATGAATGATTCAAGTGCAGCAGACTTTAGCCTTGCAGTAAAGTCCATTTGCAGCACAGTGTCGAGGAAGTTGTTCCAGAGAAGACTCTCTATCCAGGTCGTTGGGAAGAAACTTAAATGATCATTAATCTGGAAAGAGTGGAATGCTAAATTCTCTAGATCGTATTGAATGGATATGTTTTCATTTATGAGAAGTTTGTTCCTCAGTTTCAGGATTCATTTTTGTCCACGTCTTTCTTTGTTAAGTTAGTTAATTAGTTGCTTTTCTTATAAATAAGTGTTCCTCCTGCGCGAGTGAGCATGCATAGCATGTAAAAGTTAGTGTGATAATGAGAAGTAGAATATGTAAGAGTTAGTATTATGATAAGAGATAGAGTTTTGTGTTAGTTTTCATATGAGCAAAACAATGTATATCATTATGAGTTCATGAATAAAAGATGATGAAGTTCTGTGTTCAATACTTGCATAATTAGTTGATGCTTGATAAGGGGGCCCACTTAGTAAGTATTTGTAGTTAGTTGGTTAGCTGTTTATTTCCTATTGATCATAAGTTAGATTTTGTTCTTGAAAGTTTTAGTGCAAACTCAGTCTTATATTGTTCCTATAGCATCGGGAATCCATCCCTGTGTTTTTTTCTGCAGCATAAGGATAGTTCATAGTTTTTTTCTCAGTTATAGTTGTTATGGTTTCTGCTTTGATTAAGTTTAGAAGGCTTTGCATTATATTCCTATAGCATAAGTAGAATTCCTTTCACACATTTATTTCTGGTAAATCGTGACTATAGATGGTTCTTAGTGCACATACAATGTTGCTTCATTTCAAGTATATGTTCCTTGGTTTGACAAAGTAAATGAACTACCATAAGAAGATGTCAGTCGCCTGTTGGAATGTCCAATTCCCAGGTTAGGATTTTCTGTGACTTTTATATCTTTTTGGGCGCGACCATTTTTGGCACTATTGCCAGGGATGGTGTCAAGCTAAGAACCTATCATAAGTCATTGTTAGTAGTAGCTTAGTATATTATTCAAGCATTTTCAAATTCCTTCAATTCACCATTCATTCTATTGCATGCATAGAAGAAGAGATGCTTTGGGAAGATTCCTCCCTGACATTCCACTCATTGATAACAATCCTGAACTGGCTTATAATCTATTTGAGGAAGGAGACCAAGATATCAATCCATTTTCTGAAAATCTATTTTTTGAGTTGCTATTTGACCCAGCTGATGAAGAACCTGAAGAAAATCCATTTGCTCTGATACTCCATCAAGAAAATATGGCACAAAATCCACCTAATCCACCTCTTGCTTTCGAGTTTCCCATTGTTTCCCAGCAAGATAATGATAACCTTAAAAATATTCCTTCTTCATTACTTCCCAAGTTCTATGGACTAGTTACAGAGGACCCATAAACTTTCTTGTTTGAGTTTGATATCCTTTGTCGCAACTATGATTACACTTTAGATGCTCACAGGCTAAAGTTGTTTCCTTCCACTTTGAAGGAAGGATCCCTTAGATGGTTCATGAGTTTGGGAAGAGGTGTTGTTGATAGTTGGGCAGTCATGCAAACAAAATTTCTTGAGAAATACAAGGAATATTGTAAGAGTGGTAGTAAGGGAGAAGATATATTCAGAATTCAACAAAAGGAGGATGAAAGTCTGGAAGACTATATCTCAAGATTCTTGTTTTCTCTTAAAAAGAATTCAGACCATTCTCTCAATGAAGAATCTCAGAAACTATTTTTTCTAAGGGGAATTAGTGATACTTGTATAGATGCCCTGGACCTTATGGGAGGAGGAGATATAACCCAACTGCCTTGGGATGATATCAAGAAAATATGTCTCAAATACTCTCGAGCAATCGTTAAGGGTAGAGGTCATCAAGCCATAGTAGGAAAGTCTTCTATTAATGGAGTTTTACGGATGGAGATCACAAATTTGCTGTCTGATTTCAAGCAGGATATCATAAACAATATGGCTACATAGTTGGATACTATGCAAGCTCAGAAGAAACATGAGGAAGCTAAAGCAATCTTAGTAGAGTTCTGTCCACATTACAGATAGAAGAAACGAGACTGCAGATGTAAGATGGTGGCTAACCTGGAGGCTAAATAGTTACCTACTAACTTTAATATAGTAGAGAGTGATGATGATCAAGTATTCTTCGTCGCATAAAGGCGACCATGGGCTCAAAGACAAGGTATGCCTCAAGATCCTTTGACTTTTGGTAATCCTTATTCTAATTACAATAACCAATGACAACCTACATATGGCCCAACACCACCTTGGAATACTTCTCAACCACACTGGCCTAACTATCAGAGCCCTCAATGGCAACCTCCTCAAGGAGGTTGGCAGCAACCATATGGACAATGGACCCCACCTCTAGGTAACTGACAGTAGAATCCTCAATGGAGAAGTCCACAGCAATGGCAAAATCAATCCTTTGGATCCCTACAGTCTCAGCAACCATAACCTTTGGCTCTAATGCCACCTCCTATAGCACCTACAACAAATACTGGGCCTCCAAAACAAACCCCTATGCCTGCTCAATCATTTCCAAATCCTAATAATAAGTAGCAAAAACAACAACAACCTATGTATTTTATAGAAGCCAATCAGTATCTAGCTTATGCCCTAAATATTCATGATATCCATCTTAGGTCTGGAACCACTCTCCCTGCTCCTCAGCCACCTGTAATAACAAAGATTCCATATTATGCATCTGAACAACCTATTGATCTTACATAACATATACCTGTATCAGATACTGTCTCTAAGGAGCCTATCCTGCAACATCAGGCCAAACTGCCTTTTCCTCAGAGATTGCAAATTACTACAATCAAGTCTATGGAAGAGACTACCTTTGATATTTTGGATCAGTTGAAGAATGTACACATTCAAATTCCTCTTTTTCAATCCATTAAAGATGTGCCAATTTATGGAAAAGCCATTAAGGAGGCTTGTTTAAAGAAATCAAGAAGAAAGAAAAAGGATCCCCAAACTATCCATGTTCTAGGATAGTTGGCAGATATTATGTTAGGGAAGGTAGTCATTCCAAAATATATTGACCCTAAGAGTCCTGTGGTACAAATAAATATTAATGGCCAGATAGTAAAAAATATTTTGATTGACCTTGGTGCAGCCATCAATGTAATGACCAAGAATACAATGGGGTATTTGAATATCATAAATATTCGGTCTATACCTACCATCCTGCAGCTTGCTGATAGTTCCACAGTAAAGCCTGATGGAATGGTAGAAGATGTTATTGTCATCCTTGAGTCTTGGGAATACCCAGCATATTTTACCATATTGTCCACTAAGGCAACTTTGGGAGGATATCCTATCATCCTAAGTAGACCATGGTTAGCTACGGCTGATGCTTTTATAGGATGTCATTCAGGAGACATGACAATTTCTGATGGTCAGTGAAGAAAGAAATTGGATTTATACCCACCTACTCAGCCTGAGCTAGACTTGTCTCAACCAATTTGGCCAGATTTAGGAGAGGAAACTGAAGAAGTTAATTCATTGACCTAATGATGCTACAAACTAATCTATTTTCATAGCTCCAGAGTGAGGATGACATGCTTTTACACATCTTGCAGTCTAACCCTAGTCTGAGTAGTCCATCTACTGCAGATAGCTGTCCTCAGCAATGTTTCCTGCAACAACTCAATTCTAAGAGCCTGTCACCTGAATGTCCTACAGTTTATTATAATTTACTTCCATATGAAATACAAACACCACCTTTATTAGCAGCCTCCATGAATGATCTTATCAATCAAATAGAAGTGTCTCCAAGCCGATGTCTGAACATCAATTATAAGTTGCCTCAATCTTAACAAGCTTCCCTAGTCACAATGTTGCAAAAACAACATAGAGCTTTTGCATGGGACTATGGAGATATGAAGGGAATAGATCCTCAGCTCTGTACTCATAGGATCTAAATTAGAGAAGACTGTTTACCTATTAGACAGCCTCAAAGGAGGATAAACCCAACACTTAGAGAAATAGTTAAAATAGAGCTCCAAAAATTGTTTGATGCTAGTTTTATCTACCCCATTTTAGACAGTCAGTGGGTATCTCTATTGGTGATTGTCCCTAAAAAAGGTGGAAAGTGAAGAGTTTGTGTAGAATACAGGGATTTGAACACAACAACTAAAAATGATCACTTTCCACTGCCATTTGGTGACCAAGTGCTAGACTCATAGTCTGGTAAAAAATATTTCTTATTTTTGGATGGATATAGTGGGTATAATCAAATTAGAATTGCCCCTAAAGACCAAGACAAAACAACTTTTACCAGTCCATGGGGTACTTTTGCCTACTCTGTCTTACCTTTTGGACTGTGTAATGCACCTACAACATTTCAAAGGGTAGTGATCAGTATTTTTGCTGATATTTCTCATGATTCTATGGAAATCTACATGGATGACTTCACTACTTAAGGAGTTATTTATGAAGAAGTATTAGCTAATTTGGAAAAAGTGTTGAAAAGATGTCAAGAGAATAATTTGTCTTTGAATAGTGAGAAATGCTTCATAATGATGCAAGAGGGAATTGTTTTAGGTCATCATGTCTCCCAAGCAGGAATTCAGGTTGATTCTGCAAAAATAGAAGTTATTCTAACTTTGCCAACACCTACAAAAAAAAAGGATGTTAGAAGTTTCCTAGGACATGCTAGATATTATAGAAGATTTATCAAAGATTTTAGCAAAATAGTTAGTCCATTATATGCTTTATTGACTAAGGATTTTGAATTTAACTAGACTGAAGCCTGTGACAAATCTTTCTTGTAGCTTAAGAATTTACTTACTCAGACACCTATTCTTCAAAGACCGAAGTGGAGTCTACCTTTTCATATACACATAGATGCTTTTGATTATGCCATAGGGGTAGTTTTAGGACAAAAAGAGAATTCCATAGACCATGCCATATATTTCATTAGCAAAAATGTTCAAGGCCTTGAATTAAACTATACTGTCACAGAGAAAGAATTGTTAGAAGTTGTGTATGCCCTAAACAAATTTAGGCATTATGTCACTAGTTACCCAATATTTGTTCATACAGATCATGCAGCAATAAGGTACCTCATGAATAAGCCTGTCATATCTGACAGATTAGCAAGATGGCTCCTATTGTTGCAGTAATTTGATATCACAGTTATTGATAAGCCAGGCTGAGCTAATGTGGTGGCTGATTTCTTGTCAAGACTTCAAACACCTACACCTGACACTCCTGAGGTAATTGATGATAGCTTTCCTGATGAACATGTCTATTTTCTATTGCTGCTCAAACCCCATGGTATGCAGATATTGCAAATTATTTAGCAGCCAACAGAATTCCAGCACACTTCTCACCAAAGGAAAGGCAATTGCTGGTTGAAAAAAGTTTTAACTTTTCATGGATTGCAAACTGTTTATTTAATACAGGACCTGACCAAGTCATGAGAAGATGTGTGAGGGAAGATGAGACCTATGACATTTTGCATGCCTATTATGATGAACCATGTGGAGGGAAATTTGCAGTGAAGAGAACATCTATGAAAATGCTTAATACATGATACTATTGGACTACACTACACAAAGATGCAACAGCCTACACCAGGAAATGTGACAAATGTCAACGTATGGGAAGACCAACAAGGTTTGATGAAATGCCCTTACATCCACAAGTGGTAGTCAATCCATTTGACAAATGGGACATGGATTTTGTTGGGCCTATTGATCCTCCATCCAATGGGAAATCATACATTTTGGTGTGTATTGATTATGTAACCAAGTGGGTGGAAGTGAAAGCAATGACACATGCTCGTGACAATAAAGTTGCAGAGTTCTTGTATGAGCAGATTTTTACTCGGTTTAGAGTCCCAAGGGAACTTGTTACTGATCAAGGAGCTTAGTTTACATCCAATTTAATCATTGTACTAATGAATGATTACAAGATCAGGCATAGAAAGTCTAGCCCCTATCACCCTCAAGCCAATGGCCAAGTAGAGGTTACCAACAGAGAAATTGAGGCAATCCTTACAAAGATAGTCCAATTACACAAGAAGGATTGAACCACCTGCCTTCCTAAAGTAGTCTAGGCCTATAGAACAACATGGAAAACAACTACAAGGTTTACTCCTTTTCAGTTAATCTATGGTAAGACAACCATGTTTCCAATTGAGTTTGAGCACAAATCCTTAAGGACTTCCCTCTAGCTTAACATTGATATTTTTGAGGCTCAAAAGGAATGCCTCCTACATCTGAATGCATTGGATGAGCTAAGGAAAGCTGCCCTATAGCACACTGAAACTATCCAACAACAAAGGAAAAAAATGGCATGACAATCATATTCGAACTAAGCAATTCTCTGCTGGTGACTAGGCACTGCTCGATGACTCCAGATATAAATAAAATCATGGTAAACTCACTACACAATGGCTTGGTCCTTATGAGATAGAAAATGTATTTGATAATGGCTTAGTGCAGTTAGCCACAATAGATCCAGTTTGATTCAAGTTACTGGTTAATGGACACCGTCTTCGGTTGTATCATAAGCCAACATCCAAAGATGAATTCTTGCAGCAGTTTGTTTCAAAAACAGCCACTGATCTTCCTGCATCGAAAGGATTTGGTCTTTCTCCTATAGCATCTCTTTAACTTCCACGTTGCATGCCCATAATAAAGGTTTCTTTTTTAAGGGAGCCACATTCTCCATTTTCCACCCATCACCACCATTCATTCTCTTTTCTTCCATGTCATCCATCCTATCGTACCGCCCTGATTCATGGTTTCTATTCTAGCCGTCATTTCATGGTGTGTTGTGATCTTTCCAAGTATGAACGATCATTCATTAAAGGTACGCGATATCTTTTCTTAATCACATTATTTATTTATTTCATTTATTCAACAACTGTTATATACATATCAGTCTTTTTTTCCCATTCTTTGTCTGTCCTTTTGTACATGTGTGGACATATGTCAAAATTTCAGTAGGGGGCGGGATAATCTATTGCAAACCTTTTCTTATGTCGCAGTCACAACTAATAATATATTTTTATTCTTCTTGTACTTTCCAAATATGGCTGCGTGTTTTATCCTAAACAACATTAACTGCTTGATATGAGTATTTCCTAATAATCATTACATGCAATTATCTTCCGAGTCATTCTTGGTAAAGAAGAGAAAAGTGACGGCAAGACAAAAAGAAGCTAAAAGAAGTAGAGCAGAAGAATTTTCTTTTGAATTTTCAGAAAAGGTTTGAGATTTTGGAATCTCGGTAGAGGTAATTTGCGAATATGGGTGGTCAATTGGTAAGATATGAGCCTATAGCTCATAATCTCTTAACACAAAATCCTCAAACAGTACAGACATTCAGTAATTGTGGTTGGCTAAACTATTTTCTGAGGTTAAATTCTTTCAATGAGGAAGCTGCTGGTGAATTTTTAAGAACTCTTTCAGAAAGGGAAGCTTCAGTATGGGGTCTAACAGTGGTTGTAACAGAAGAAAAACTTTCTTAAGTAATCGGGCTTCCTGCAGTGGGGGAAAATTTCACTTTAGATGTTGTTTCTACTAGGGAAGAGTTTACAGTACCAACTGATGGACCTTTGGAGGTCTCTAAACAATGATGCAAACGAGTGTCACTGCCCTTTCCATATTCAGAATATGCTACATTTATAATTAGTTATTTAACCTATGAGGGACACTTCTCCTATTTACATTCTTACCATTTTAAGTTATTGAGCCATATGAGGCATGGGTTAGCTGTTAATGTCCCAAATTTCTTGTTAAATATTTTAAAACAAAGTGCCAATGAAACCCAGAGGGGAGGGGACAACTCTATTGCCCATCATGCCCTCATTAAACTATTGATTGAGCATTACCTAAGGGATGTATAACCCCTTTCTTGGCAAGAATTTGTTGCCCAAAAGGGTCTGCAACTTCTAAACCTCCTAGAGTAATCCCTGCAACACCTACCCCTGCAACGACTATTCCTGCGGCCTCCACACCAAAACCCTCTACCAGAGTACAAACCAGGTCTTCTAGCAGAAGAGAAAAAGGAAAAATGAAGGTAGGAGAGTCATCTAGGGCAGAAAAAACCCCAGAGTCTGACCCTCATGTTCAAAGACAATAGTGTTCCTTTCCTGCAACACCTCCTCCTGTAGCAGTTCCTCTGACAGCAACACCTATTGCCACTGCAGTTTCACTATCATCCTCTTCTGTTGAGTCTGAACCCTCTAGGAAACTTAGGAAGAGGAAAGCCATGAGAGTACCTCCTGCAGCTGCCACATTGCCAAAAAGGGTTTCAATAAGGAAACAACGGAAAGTCACCTCAACCTCTGCTTAGCTTGAAATTATAATAATTTTTGAGGAATTTGAAGAGCTCAACCATGATGATTCTTAGAATGTACCTAAGAATGTTTCACATAGCCCACCTGTAGTTCCTGAGGAAATGCAAAATGAACCAATGGAAGTTGAGGAACCACATGTTAGTGGTAATGAAAGGGGAATGCCAAGTCTTGATGACTTGGCTGAGGCGGCTAGGCAATTTTCTGAAACAACACAATCTCTTCTAGCACAACAACAAGAATTCATCCTGCAGCAAGAGGATGAACAACCTGAACAATTGGAAGTGTCCAATGAAGCTTTATTACACCCTGTAACTTGTCAAACCATGGTTGTCTATAAAGAGACATTTTTGATTGAATTTTTGGAATACTTTAGGACCACATGGAGGCTGGTCACATTTCAAACCTTGAGTTTCCACCATTTAGCCAAGAATGAGATTCAACAAAGTCTTTGGGAGAAAGAGAAGAAGAAACTAAAGAGAGAAATTGAAAGGCAGAAACAGGAAATCTAGGAGATAAAAAAGACAATGGATGAAATGATGAAAATAACTGGTAAGATTGTAGAATGTAGACCACTGCCTAGAGTCTATGCCATGTGCCTAAAGGAATAATTTCTTTGGTTTCAATTAATGAGAATTTCAAGGGATTTAGATCTTGTTATTCATACAACCAAAGAATTTTATGATGCATACCAAGTGGCTCCTAATTGGCTAAAGAATTCTTTATGTGAATTTTATTTGCATGGATTAGTAATTCCCTCTGAAATAGAGTGGAATCCACTTCTGTATATTGGTGACATTCATTTAAGATCACTTATGTTCTAGGCAGCAAATGAAACCAATTATGGCAGACAATTGGAAGCCTATGAAGAAGTTGAAAGGGATGAGCCTATACCATTGCGATTAGAAAGCACAGATCCCTACACAATGCTAAAAACCTAGCTCACTGTTGCATATGGGTTCAACAATCAAGCAGAAAGAGTCAAAATATTTGATGTTAGAAAGCAAGTGTATGAGGAATTCAAAAGCCAACTATATCTATTTTGGAAGCTTGCCTCTTCCAGAATTGAAAAGAGATGGGAGAAATTGACTATTGGACTAAGGAAATCTGAGCCACATAGTCCCCTAAATTTTGAATTAGCCCTTGGAAGAATAGAAAAGTACATACAGGTTGGCCTTTAAAAGAGGTTCAAGTTATGGTTGCCAATAAAATTTCGACCTCTGGTTTTAATGTGGCCACTTTATCCCTATCGAGCTACAAAAGTTAATAAGGATACATAAGACCTCAGATATGGAAGATGACAAAATTTCAGAGGTTTCTATTATAAATTTGGGACTGTGCCAAAAAGCCATACTGCTCCTATGAATTTCAGGGAAACAACAAGGAAACTTAATGTTGGTGGACCATCATTAGGTTAAGTAGGGGGCAGATGATGAGCTCAGAATATGCTCATAATTTGAGTATCATGATGTATTTTTAATATCTCTACTTTTATTGCTAATGAATGTTTTAACTATGTGATTAAAGACTTTTTATCTAAAATGGGTAGTATCCTGTAGCAATTCATTCCTATATTCCTGCAACCTAATATCTCCATGTGCCTTATTAATTACCCTGTTTGACTTCCTGAATGATTGATGTAAGGCATATGGTTTTTGAATAATGGGATAGATTTAATATGTGAGTAATGAATGTATCGTGTTGTTTGCCACGAGTGCTTTCTTTCTCCTTTGTCACCTTGTGCATTGTATGTTGTTGAAGGGAGCATGAATGAGTCAAGCACAACAGACTTTGTCCTTGCAGTAAAGTCCATTTGCAGTATGTTGTTGAGGAAGTTGTTCCAGCCAAGACTCTTTGTCCGGGGGTCGTTGGGAAGAAACTTAAATGATCATTAATTTGGAAAGAGTGGAATGCTAAATTCTCTGGATCATGTTGAATGGATATGTTTTCATTTATGAGAAGTCTATTCCTCAATTTCAGGATTCATTTATGTCCACGTCTTTCTCTATTAAGTTAGTTAATTAGTTTATTTTCTTATAAATAAGTGTTCCTCTTACACGAGTGAGCATGCATAGCATGTAAAAGTTAGTGTGATAATGAGAAGCAGAATATGTAAGAGTTAGTATTATGATAAGAGATAGAGTTTTGTGTTAGTTTTCATATGAGCAAAACAATGTATATCATTCTAAGTTTATGAATAAAAGTTGATGAAGTTTTGAGTTCAATCCTTGCATAATTAGTTGATGCTTACTAAGGGGGCCCACTTAGTAAGTATCTGTAGTTAGTTGGTTAGCTATTTATTTCTTGTTGATCATAAGTTAGATTTTGTTCTTAAAAGTTTTAGTGCAAACTCAGTCTTATATTGTTCTTGCAGCATCGAGAATCCATCCCTGTGTTTGTTCCTGCAGCATAAGGCTAGTTCATAGTTTGTTTCTCAGTTATAGTTGTTATGGTTTCTGCTTTGATTAAGTTTAGAAGGCTTTGCATTAAATTCCTATAGCATAAGTAGAATTCCTTTCACACATTTATTTCTGGTAAATCGTGACTATAGATGGTTCTTAGTGCAAATATAGTGTTGCTCCATTTCAAGTATACATTCCCTGGTTTGACAAAGTAAATGAATGACCATAAGAAGATGTCAGTCGCCTATTGGAATGTCCAATTCCTAGTTTAGGATTTGCCGTGACTTTTATATCCTTT
Source organism: Sequoia sempervirens (assembly GCA_007258455.2). Taxonomy (NCBI): domain Eukaryota; kingdom Viridiplantae; phylum Streptophyta; class Pinopsida; order Cupressales; family Cupressaceae; genus Sequoia; species Sequoia sempervirens. The sequence continues at coordinate 73,314 of VDFB02123418.1, read as the reverse complement.
TGTGGGCTCGACCAAGTGACATCAATTTTGGTTGGTGGTCTACAATAAGAAAGTTTAGTAAATAAGTCCAATACATGGCATGGAACGAGCACAGATTAGGCCTTGGATATATCAACATTCAAATATTGCACTTTTTCAGTTTCACATGAGGTGAAAACGATTGTAGATGTGGAATTACTTTGGTTTATTCTCTCTTTCACTTTATGCTTTTCTTTTACAAGTTTTTAAAGCACATGGAATACAGTGTTTTCTTATGGAAAAGATTACTTTGCACCAACTAAAGGAGCCTTTTGGAAGGCTGGAGAACATTCACCAAAAAATAGAAATGGTTTAAATTGTCTAATATGAAATTCTCCCTCATATTTGGAAATGTAAATGTAACTACCTTTGGGGATGTTTTGAAATTAAAATTCAAATGTATGTCAAATGTAAATGTGACTTAATGTGTAATTTGTCCCAAAGCTTGTTTGCTCCTTGTTCTTAAAAAAGGGAATTCAAGGACAATTGCACAAGTCTTTGGTTGAAAGATATTTTGAACTCATGTAAGAGAATTTTATAATTCAAGGAAAAAGAAATAGACTTAGTGTTGTTTCTTAGGCATGCATTCAATTCTATAATAGGCATAATGGTTTTATAGTAGTGATGGCATTTGAATGGGAAAATGCATATTCTGGAATATATTCTCTCCTCCTGTAGTTTTATAAATGAATTATTAAGAAAATGATCAAGGAACCTTGTATTAGTATTCAATAATTTTGGTTGAATGCATGATTTTGTCTTTGCTTTAATTCAAATAAATAATTAAAATGCTTTGACAGAATCATACGTTTGTATGGCTAAATTAACATATTATTAATAATTTCATATTTTAATTATATTAAAACTTAAACATTTACTCAGTGATTCATCAATCAACTCAATGTTTAATAACATATTAACAATAGTACTAATATCATATACAACAATGAACACCAACAATTGTTTACTGTGTATCTAGTAGTTGAAACCACTACCAAAAATTTTCTTCAAATGATAAAATAGATAATACTGATAATTGAACATCAACACTTTATTGAATTTGAGCTTTTTAATTTATTTTCACATGAAGAAACACATAGAGGCATTCACAAAGCAAAATATTGCTTGAAGACAACTCTACACATAGCTGTGATTCTAATGCCCTGCCACATGCAAACCGCAAAGGACAACTTATAACTAACAATTATAGCACAATTTTTTAAAAATTAAAACTAACATGTGATGTATATTAATGTACAACAATTATAATGAAACTAACCATACACATCATCTAACTATTCCCTTGGGGTAACATGACTGCATTACTTATGAATAATCCTGACATGATCCAACCCCATAATGATGATAACTACTAAAAAGATTTCATTTCAAACCCACTATATAGAATGATTAAACAACATACATATATCCATAACATTGCATAAATGATAAACATTCATCCGAGAACATATGATAATATACAAAGAATACATACAATACATTTATTATATATGAGTTTACATCCTTTCAAGGTTACAGAGGTACACTTAGTGCTTCCCAGCCTAAATGGGAATGATACATCAATGAAATAGATTAATACAACCAAAATGAATGTATACATAGCATTAATACTGATTCCAACTCTAGAAAAGCTCTGGAGTCACTACAAATGGTACAACTTTCATGAATCTCGATCTTCGGCTGGGAACCCAATGGGATGCATAGCACAATCCACCCAACCATCTGGACCCTAAAGCCCACCCCCCATGCTAGAGATGACAAGAAGGACCCACAACATAAAAATAGTCAAGCAGAAAAGGCTAACAAGACTCCACAAAAAATTGCAACAATAATCATAAAGGACAACCGCTTCCAGAGGTACAAGAAAAAAAGGGGGAAAAAAAACTTACAAGGTTTTTAAAGGGAAGAGTGTCATCGCATGGATTGATATGGGTTACGCAATGTAGATCTTCATAGGTTATTGGCCCCCATTTTGGGTTACCCTGACAACCTCAACCGATCCTCAGCCCCCATTCTTGCACATGCGGAATCAACTTATCTTTCTTGAAGACAAGGTAGTTGATTTTCCATTCCAAGCCTTCCCACTCATCCCAAGCCTAAACGGGAACTTGGGCCATTAGTGAGGCTACATTATCTAAATTAATGTGAGAAACTACCCAAACTGCCTACTTAATTATTAGTGTTTTCACTGGATTAAGAAACTTCCAATGAGTTACCTTGGCACCACTTTCAGGTCTCAACCACCATTAAAAGCCACTCCCTATACTAGCAACAAAAGATTCGACAATCCACCAATTGGGTAAGCTGACTTGCACCAAACTAGCAAGGACATATAAATAAGCACACAAAGTGAGGCATGCACCACCTCACATAGGATCTCCATCATAAAACAATTTCCATAGTGCAAAGCTTAAAACCCAAACAATTCAAGCATAAAGATCAACCACTTTCCATTATGACAAAATCACGAAGCTACCCACTTCTAGGTGAAACAACGTAAAATTCAAAAAGACACTCACGGTTTGATATGGGTTACCCAATGTGGATCTTCCTAGGTTGTTAGCCCCCATCCTGGGTTACCCTGGTAGCCTCACCTGATCCCTGACCCCTATACCAACTCATGCAAGTAAAAACCATACCCCCTAACCTCTAGAAGACTCACAAATTAATAACACTAAGGTTTCCCCATCAAAGAGGCAACTATAACATGATCTAAGAATCAAATTCGACCTCAACATCAAAGTACAACTCAATATTTAATGCAAGCACTCAACAAATAGTGCATCCATGAAGACATTCTTTCAATCAAAGCATCATTCCAACTTCCTTATCATTAGCAGCAAATAAATAAACTGGTAGGAGGATTCAACGAAACAATATAACCATAGATAATCTCCCACACCTGACTTAAAACTTGTGCAATGAAATGGTATTATTGACAACCAGAACAATCACGCTAGAACTCTCACCCCTGTGGATTAAACAATTTAACGTAACCAAAACACCCAGTACTCAAAGTTTGGACAAAGATAATCAATGAGAACATGTGATCAAGCAAGTCATATATCTATTATGTGATTACACCATATCTAGTACAAAACTCTAATTTATTATTTTGCAATTAATCATTAAAACACTCATCATCTTTAACTTATAATTAACTTAATATCAATAAATACATTTATAAAAGTAACATACAACACCATATGAATCCAATCTATACTTATCAACACTCCCCTAAAATTTGTTTAAAAGCAAGAAGAACTACATCAATAGACTCAATAAGGTCAATGCAATATTCTAATCATGAAACAATCTCTAGTCCCCTTTCACTTAGAACTCTTAGCACAAAAATACACTAGTTTCTATACTTGATCAACCTTTATACATGATGACTAACTACACAGCAAGTTTACAATTTAACAATTAGTAACTTTATTACTTGTTTTCAATTCTATCTATCCAAATCAAAATCCTTTAGATAAATACTACCTCAACCAATATCCATCCAATAATAATTATCTAATTTCAATCCTTTTACTAAATATACAAGTACATCAATTTCCCCTAATCATTTAACTATCATAATCTATGAACATTTTCCAACTTAAATATAATCCTATTTATATTATTAGCTTCTAAATATTGAAAGAAAACTCCTAAATATAATTAATCAACTTCCCCTATTCCATCTTCCAAAACAATTCTCTATTAAATCAAATAATTTTCATAAGTATTCTATTGCGTTTATTTAACAAATCCTTCATCTATCTATGAATAACTCTTTCCCTATTAAACATTCCAATTTATTAATATAGCCTAACCAATTAATCACCTAAAAAAAAATTACTCTTTCAATTCATCTAAATCATTCCTTTACTTATATTAGAATAAATCAATGCACTTAACTTATACCCAATTAAATAATCTTTTCTAAAACATTTCTTCTTTAATGTTTTAAACTGCTTGTTTGAACACCTTCATCCCCTTGCTAAACGCTATCTTGAGGGTGACATATATATATATACAAAGTTGAACACCAATCTTAAGATTCAGCAAAGTTCAAAGCAAGATACAAAGGATCATTTTCTACCTATGCTCACTTGGAAAAATATGCAGATACCGAATAATCTAACAACAAAATCACATCCTATAGTATATAAAAGGAGACAATGAACCTTTCAATCAAACTGCCCAGCTTATAAGTATGTTAGCGAAAGTAAGACATGAGCATTAATTTACTAGATTCCAAGACTAGATTAAAATTCGAATGCAAATCATGCCGCCTACTTCCTCAAAACTAAAATGATGTGTTCAAGCTACGAATAAAGGAAGATGATACTATGTAATTTAATGCAAACAAAAAAATAGAAAGCATGGAGGTAACAAAAAACTTAAAAGAGCAGAAGGAGCACACTTAGAGTGATAAAAGGCTTAGAATCTTTCAAGCAAATGTAATTGGTTGTGTGAGGTCGAATTCCAAAGATAGTATCAATAAGACATAATAAAAATTATTGATTTCCAAGCTTATAATTTATGCAATTCAAAAACTCAAAGCATTCAGTATTGAAGTTAAAACAACGAATATGATAATATAGTTATAAGATCAACACTTATAGTGAAGGATATGAGCACAGGAAAAGAGGTGCCACTTTGTATCTACATTCATCTCCAAGATTGTTGCAAGAGGAATTATTTTGAGAGGTGTGAACTGTTTCCATCATCTAACAAGTGCGAATTTTCTTGTGGAGAATATCTGTGGTGCTAACTGAAACAACCTGAAGAGTAGGCTCACACTATTATAATGAGCATTCTATCAAATGTGAACAGATAAAGCTATGGAAAAGAAGAGCCTCTAAGAGGGCGTGCATAGGGAAATATTCAAGGCAACCAATTCCCCATATGAAGCATATTTTCCATCAAAAATCTAATTGAAAGAAACCAAATTCTGAACATAAAGTAATTCATCAAATCCCTCGCATTAACCATAAGATTCCCCTTCGAATCGAAATAAGGTCTTTATCTTACCAGAAAGAAAGTTGTTTTATTTCCCAAAACAGAATCCAAAAATCTCATAAAAGTTCCAATAGGCTTTGAACAACTTCTTTTTCAACAATTAGTTCAAAGGTGTGCATGCACTTGGATGAAAAACCTTTCCAACTTTTTTTTTTCTTTCTCTTTATCATTTATCTTCATCCGATTTGATATTTTATTTTATTATTTTATTTCATATTAATATATTTTCACATTTTAATTCATTATCAAAAACTGAGCACTAAATAATAATCATCTCTATATTTGATTATAAAAGAACTTTATAATTTAATAATTTAATTTAATAAATTTCTTGTCCAAGAACAATATATATATCTAGTTGTCAATTTAACTTATTCAATAATTTATTTAATTCAAAATTTAATCCAACAACCTTATTAAGCCAATTTAATACATACAACACAAAACAAACTTTTCAAACATCGAGGAAGGGTCAAACACAGAGGGGCACTACATCCTCCCCCCAAGCTTCGACTTACTGTTGGATGTTGCAAGGTGAAATAAAACATACACAATTATAAGCGACATCATCACAAACAACCATGTGACATCACAATTTAGTCAAGTAACGGTAGACACCAAGCAAGACAACTATGAAAGAATACAAAACAAATTTGAATAGGGTAACAAGGATGGTAATCATCCTCATTGAGGATGATGGCAAGGGTTGGGGACCTTTTATCATCTCCATTTTTCCACATCATATCTATTGGATTTTTTGAGGCATGCTCAGACCTTATAGTGTAGGTGGAGTCGATGCCTGGTACTTGCAACCTACATCAAACAATATGTCAAGCAATATATATGTATATATATCAACAACAACACACTATGATAGGAAATCGCAGCGTAGCAAGGCACTCACGAACAAGTGATGCTACACCATCCCTCTCACCAAGATCTAAAACAATAACCACATTAGTCAAAACATGCCTAATAATCAAATCAACTTGTAAAAAATCCACTACTTAACAATCAGAATAATAATCACATAATGATCATAACCATGAACCTATATCCTGTGTCATATCAAAAGAACATAATTGCTTGACATTATTAGTGTAGATGTTCAAATTATCCTAATTGATATCGTGCATTCAATTTTGATTGACTAACACCAATTCTTCCTTAATCACTTCTTTACTAACCAATTAATTGGATAATCCTTATTTAATTATTTCATCATAATTCCTCTTTGATTAAATAAATCAACTTTATTTAATTGAATTCTAATGATTCCTCGTTGATTAAATAAATCATTTTTTTATTTAATCAAAATCCTAATATTCTTCTTTTAATTAAATAAATCATTTTGTTTAATTAAATCCTAAAGTCGTCTCTCTTAATTAAATAAATCAACTTTATTTAATTAAATCTAATGTTTTTCATTTAATTGAATAAATAAAATTTATTTATTTAAATTACTAATCTCCCAAATATCCTCTCATTTGATTTAAATAAATCTAAAAATCTAAATCAAATGTCATATCAACTAATTCCATTTAAGTTAATTAAATCCTAATTAACTCTTAACATTAATCCTCCATTTCTCTAGCTTTTGCAACTTGCACATGTAAATCAATTTATTTGATTTATTAATTCCTTTATTTCCATTCAAAAATGGCATATCCTTGGAATATTCCACCAATTTGAAATCTCCCTCTCAAAGGAATATTTTCCTCCAACATGGCATTAAAGGCTCTTACATGTCCTTTTTCTTGAGCCAACTTGGCATTAACTCCTCCTACAACCCTTCTTCCACAAGCCATCTTTTGAATTTCAAATTCCACCTACATGCATTTAACATGCACATTGTTCAAAATGTGCTCCACCTCCCTTCACTAGCATGTTGACAAGTGGCATAATGCCATTGGTTCAAGTTTAATCCAACATTCTTCCTATTTCTCATTTCTCCATCCTTTCCTATAAATAGAGGACTTCTCTATTGATTTGGGATCCACAACTTCATGCAAAGTTACTATCTATAGATTTGAAGCAAGTTCATCCACATTTTCATCCAAGTTTTCATAGATTTCATCAATCTTAGCAAGGTTATCAACATTTTGAATCAAGGAGAACACAATCATCATCAAGTTTGTTAAGGAATTGGGAAAGGGCTTCTTTCCACATCAAAGAAGCACCAATTCCCCCATGGGACGCTGGTTTGATTATTTTTGAATAAGATTTCACTAGTTTTCATTAGATATTTTGCTTTGTTTTCTTGTTCATAATGTTTGAATGAATTTCATGGGGAATGTTTGTTACAGACTTATTTATTGACTAATTTTTGATTTTTCGATCATGTTGGAGTAGTTCTAGACCAACCATTCACATTTTGGTGCTAGAAAGAGGCTGAATCTTTCAAAATTAACATGGTTTTTTGGATAATTCCATTTTTTTTTCAATTTTTTGTGTTTTTCAAGAAACAACGATGTTGAGGAAAAATAGTGACACTATCAATCTAGCATCGCTATATAGCAATGTTGCTTCTATTCCAAAAAGTGACACTATAGTGATTCTCCTAAGGACTAGACCAGTCAAACTCAAAGGGCGAGGTCGAAGAAAAATAGCGATGCAATCATAGTCTCTATTTCTCCATAGAGTGACGACTTCACTAGAGCGATGCTAACTTCTCCAAATAAAGACACCTTCGTGGATTGTGATACTGGTTTAGAAAGGTCAACTTTTAAGTTTATTTTAACATGTCTTTTGTTTTTGATCGCCTTGAACCTTTAACTTGTTTTGTGGCTCTGCTTTTTGTAGATTGACAAGATTTTGTAGGTTGAGGTGATCAAGAAGGGAAGGATGGAATAAGGAGAATACTTCCTATGCCACTAACTCATGATTGTAAATTTTTTTTTTAAATACTTTGGGAGTAATTATAATCCCATCTTTAGGATATTGCTATCTTCAGTTTTAGGATTCAAATAAATTTTGTTTGGGTTTTGAAAAGAACAATTAGAGGGTTAAAAAGAACATTAGGAACCTACTAGATTTGGTTTTTGGTTTTAATAATTGAACAAGAAACTCAAAACATTTAATCTTGGTGCTATAAAAAGAACCCATTACTACTTTTGACGTCTAAAATGAGCATGTGTCTTTCTTGTTTTGTAATATTTTTTACAAACTAATATCATTTAAAGGCGTATGCACTTCTCTCACACTTCAAGGAGATCTTGAGAATCAAAATTATTTTGGTGAGATTATATTTTCTAAAATATTGTCTCCACACTTCAATTTGGGCTTTTAAAATTTGAACAAATGTTGCTAGTGTGAGATAAGTATATTGCATGTGTTCTCTCTTTGTTCACACAAACAAAGATTGATCGAACCACGGATCTACTTACTTTTTTTTAACCTTAATAGGGCTCACCTTGGTGGGAAAATGTACTCACCCCAAGGGAATGACCCAAGTTGTAACAAGCATAAGCCAAGTTCTTCCAAACCGCTATATAAATTTGTGGTTGTGATGAAAATCATAAAGAATCTAAAGCAGTGCATGATAACTCTTCCCCAATATCTATATGATGCGTAAATCCATTGTTCAAAGTGTTGGGAGATATCTCACAAGGAGTTTATCATTGCACCCCATAAACTAGATGCCCTTACTATGAACCTTTTTTTGAATACAAAATCCCAATATTTGTTGGCATCAAGAGGTCGGACCTTCAGAGCCATCCCACATGCAATTCTTTGTAGAGATGAAAAGTTTTTCATGGGAGATTCATGAGAACTAAAGCTTGGATGACCCATAGAAGTGAGTGTCATGGAGGGGAACCAGTGTGGTAAAGCTTCTAGTCATCCGCTTTGAATAAGTGCAACTAGATTTATCCAAGTGGGAATTCAATAAATATTTTCTTTTCCATCCTAGGAGTGTGCAATTTTGAGTTAGTTAAACACATTGTTTGGATCCGAAATATTGAAAACAAACATTCAACAAGGACATCAAATTTCAAACCTTTAGAAGCAAATACCTTTGAAAGAATCCAAGTGCTACTGATTGTTGCTTGGGATTTCATCCTTAGAGGCTTCTAAGTATTTGGGTTTATATCTCAATTTTCTCTCTAAAGTAAAAATTAGTGAACTATTTCCTTGATTCTCTTGATTTCCACATAATGGACTTTGTGGGATGAAAGGAAATTGAGACATTAGACATTTAGTTCAAAATCTAAGCAAGAAAGTGTTTGTGGTAAAAAAGACTCACTAAGAAAAGATAAAAGACAAATTGAACCTCACATGTGTTTTATCAAATGATTTCCCGCAAGGTCAAAGTTCCAAAACCAAGATCCATCAATCAACACAAATGTCTTAGTCCAAGAAATCTCAAGAAACGTCATTCTATTCTTTATGTAGTTAGAGAAAGATTTCTCTATAACTTTTACAAATGTGCATCAATGGATAACCCAAACTTGTAATCATTCTATTATTGTCAAGATCCAATTATTTTTCAACGTTTTGAGTATCTCACTTTGTAGAGTTAAACAAGTTCTTGGAAGTATATTGTGTTCTTCAATAACTAGGTCTTATAAAAAAAAGTCTTTCTAGGTTCACTTAGGATCAAAATCAACACTCTCATCCATCCCCAAAACATCAATCAAAAAACCATCTCACAAACAACTCTTAGAAATCTTGGAAAAAATCCTTTTTACTAGACTTTTGGAAAATCCTTCCAAATCAAATCAAGATCATCTTGTTTGACTAAGTGTGTGGATATGGATCCTTCTTCATACACTTAGGTAAATTATCACCTTGTAGACAAATTTATTTCAAGATAACATCTAACCTCTTGGAGTTTATGAGTTCATTATCAAATCCAAATCAAATCAAAATAAAATCCAAGTCAAGTCAAAATCAAATCCAAATCAAATACAGAATAAAAAATCCAAAAAGGACTTCCTAAAGTCTAGTATATCCCTCCAAGGTTTCTTAAGAGTTCAGTCATTCACATCATCTAGCTTTCATTATCTCATCACCATCCTTTAATCCTTAGCATCTTAGACTTTCCTTGTTGTACCTAAAGTTTAGATCAATCTGAGTTAGAGGTTCACCTCCCACATTCCTGAAAATTGATCCTTATTTTATGGTCCAAGCTAGATCTCAACACAAGAAGAAAATGGAAACAGAAAAAGAAACATTCACTTCAAGTGACTTGAGTCAAAATGCACCTAAAACCAACCCCATTGGATCTAGCAATCCCCCACCCAATCTTCCTCAACGTCCACATGATATTCAAGAGGGGGTTTTCCAAGTGGAGGATATCACTGACAATGTCCTAGGAATGACTCAAGATGGAATCATAGAGATGGTCCAAAACCCAAAAAATCACAAACTTGTCAACACTATGATGAGACTTAATCCTTCACAATACATGCTAGAATTGGAAAAACAAGGGGCTAAAATCCCTTCTGATTATGATGTAAGTAGTATTGTGGAAAAACCTCTTGGAATTATGTCACTAGTCTCATTTACACCTTCCTTTCAAAACATCATTTAGCCCATCCCACAACCAATTTCATCTCATACTCCAAGTCAACCCATAGTTACCAAGGGGATTTCATTGCTTCATGCTCTTCAAACACATCCTATTGTGAATAACCAAGACTTGGATGCAAATACCATCTTGGTTCAACCAAATATCATCCCCCAAAATATGAAACACCCATACATGCCACTCATATTTCATGACTCTAACAACCCATCCTCTTTGTCTGCAACACTAACATATCGTCTTAACACACAAGTCTCTCTCCCCTTGACTTCACAAGGAGAAGGTGGATTATTTGGACAAGGGGGAATATTTGATCCCTCATCATCATCATCTTCTCAAAGGAACACACCACCCATCTTCCCACAATTTCCCCCTCTACCACTAACATCCACAACAATCCTCAGTATAGGGAAACCACCTTTACAAAACCTCAATTAAAAAAAATCAAAAAAATCCTCTAATTGTGACTCAAACCAACATACCAAATCCTCTGATCATTCCATTGATATCGTAACACTAGGTGGTACCAATCCAAATGAAACAATCAATTGTTGCACCATCTATAAATGTGGTCTCCCAAGGACCTATCATATCAATCACACCATCCACCACACAACCTCCTATCATCAATTGAACAACATCTCAACAACCACCTCAACAAAATCTCATCACAACATCTCACACCATTTTGAATCCTCCACCACCACCACTGAAACCAAACATGGAAAACCAATATAGTATCACACTACAAGCTACCCAACAAGCCTATGAAAGGGCACTTCAATAATTTCAAAATCAACAAGCTATGCAAGTTACACAACTAGCTGCCCAACAAGTGAAAACACAACAAGTCACACAACAAGCACAATAGGATGCCTAAGCCCAAGCTTTATTGCAACAACAAGTCGCACAAGCCACACAATCCATTAGGTTGCCCAAGCTGCACAAGCTACTCAACAAGCTCAAGCTTAGGTACAAGCTCAATATCTAGCCCAACAAGCTCAAGTGCAAGCACAATACCAAGCACAACAACAAGCATATCAACAAGCTTTGCAATAGTACCAAGCACAAAAAGAGGCAACTCAATTACTAGCCCAACAATAAGCATTGCTGGTGCAACAACAACAAGCTCAACAACAAGCATTGTTGGCACAATAGCAATTCCAAGCATACCAACAAGCATTGGTCGTGCAACAAAGTTTGTAACCACTTGCCATAGACACACAAAATATCCTACCCATCACTCAAACAATCAAACTACCTCAAAACACATTTACCCCACCTCCTGATCTGCAAAATGATGTGTTTGCACAAATCAAATTGCTCTCACAACAAGTGTTAGACCTCTAATCTAGAAAAACAATGAAAATTCCAATAAATTTATGCCCTAATCCGTTCGATAGAAGCATTGTGATGGTTCCATTCCCAAAAGGGTTTGAAATCCCTAAATTTGACAAATATCATGGGACAAGGAATTCTAGGTAAATTGTATGGAAGTGACATACAATGACACTTATCTAATGTGCCTATTCCCCCAGAGTTTGGTTGGACCAGCAATAGAATGGTTCTCTCGCCTTCCTCTCAAAATCAAAATTTTCAAAAAAATTGTGGACACATTCATACAAAACTACTCATTCAACATTGGCATGGACGTAAGTCTAGAAGAACTACCTGCTCTCAAACAAGCTAAGGGGGAAACATTCACATCCTTCTTACAACGATGGCGATCCAAAGCCAATAGGAGCAATTGGACCATGCCAAAAGAAACAAAATCTATACTATCATCACCAATCTTGAAAAGACCTTGTCCTTCCACCTAAAAATACAATGTATCACCACATATGACCATTTTATCCCCAAGGAACTTAGCATTGAAAGAGCCCTTATTTCACGAGGGGCAACCACACATCAAGAATATCAAGATAACCACTCATCAACCAGTTACAACAAAAAACCTTGCACATGGGAAAAGAACAAAAAATTCACTAATGATGGCATCGTTGATGCCAAATTTGTCATCAATGCCCCAAGGAAAAAAACACCATCATATCAACAACCGCAAACCAACAACCACAACAACACACAAGCCAACACAGTATCACAACCACCCAATAATCAAGTAGTCAACAATCTGAATAGTCAAGGGGGATCACCTACACGGAACAAGTATCCCCCCAAACAAAAATACACACCCCTAGGTGAATCAATCAAATTTGTCAAGAAAAAAGTAGTACAAGAGAATCTCATTAAAATCCATGTTTATGAGAATAATCAAGAGCCCTAAGTGAAACCACCATGGTATAACAAAGATAACCTTTGCGATTTTCATAAAATAAAGGGACACACGACGACCAGTTGCATGAGACTGAAAAAATTGATCTAAGACCTTATCGATGATAGAACCATAAACGTTGAACAACTTGTTGGAAATCAAGACCTAAAGATATACATGAATCTAATGCCATAACACAATAAGTGGAACAATAGTGGTAAGACAAAATATAATAATGTGAATCATGTTTATGACCATGAGACTGCATCCTTGGATGTTTTTATACCCTTAGATGAATGGGTCACTATTGTCAATGTCAAGGGATCTAAAGCCGATTATGGAGTCACCATGCATGGTGGAAAGGTTACCATTCCCAAACCATCACAACCACCCAAGGCACGAACCTCTAATTCAAAATCTATTCCTAATGGTTATAATGTCTTGGACCCATTGAAAAGAACCCCTACTTAGATCTCCATCATGGTGTTATTGAAAATACCACTCACACATAGGAAGATCCTAGAGGAAGCATTGGCTTCATCAATTGTCCCCATAGTTCTTGATGCAAACCAGTTCCAAGCTATGGTCGGACACATTACCACCCCACATCTCCTAACATTTTTTGATCAAGACTTCCCAACTCAACCATCTCATAACTATCCACTCCATCTTGAGGTTTTAGTCCATAAAAATAAATTCAAAAGGGTCTTGGTGGATGGAGGTGTGGGTCTAAATATCTGTACTCTCAAATTAAAAAAGAGTCTAGGATTCTTTAAAGACGTCATTAAATAAGGTAAAGGTATTACAATCAGGGCATATGATGATCAGGAACAAGTGTCTCAAGGCACCATTCAACTCCCTATTCAAGTAGGGCCAACTATCATGGAAACCACATGGCAAGTCCTTGACTTAGAATTACCTTACAATATCCTCTTGGGGCACCCATGGATTCATGGGATGCAAGTTGTTGCATCCACCTTCCATCAATGTGTCAAGTTCCCCTATCAAAACCAAAGGTTGACAATCCATGGTAATCCTGAATGATTTTATTATTGCAAGAGTCTGGAAACTAAGTATGACAAGATTCCTCAAGTTCCAAAGAATGATGAAGGCTTTGCGTACAAATCCATATGTAGACCCATATACCTTAGCCTCCACTTCTAAGACAAAAAATCCCTCCATTCCTAACATCTCTAATATCAAAGTCATTATCCAAGACAATGGGTGTGGGGATTACAAAATGAAGAAGAGTGCCTTTGTAATTTGAGAGTTACCTCAATCTCTTAGATCTCATGGGAAACTACATCCAAATAACACTTTAGCCCAAACTTTCAAAACAGACCCCTCCAGATTCAGATGTTGGGGGACCTAAGTTGGGAAGTGGTGGATGAAAAATACATATCAAGTTTGTTGTACCAAGATGAAATGCCCATGCCTAATCTTCCCATGGATAATAATAGCAAAGGACTATAGATAATGCAAGGATGGGACTACAACAAAAATGATAAACTCAGAAAAAATGATAATGGTCTTCTAGAACCCATCATTCCTGAGGAGTGTATAAGAAATATTGGCTTGGGATGTACCCCTCCAAAAATAACCATACTTGGCAAAGGTTCCCTGGTTAGAAAAGTCAAAGCTCCCCTTCAATTATCGGTATCCACAAGTCTACCCTTAGATAAATTTACCTTTGACATAACCAATGTGTGTGATGAGGATCGCATAACTAACCTACCCATTCTATTTGAGGATTCCTCCCTTCTCATGGTTAGTACCCTATCTTTTGAGTCAAACAACCAAACCCATGAGCTAAACTTAGTTTATCCCCAACTCATCAATTACAACCAATGAGGACCATCAATTTTGGACACATTTAAAAATGATGAGGCTCTCTCAAAATTCATGGGATTGTAGGATACTATACCATGTGGAAATCACAAGGCTAGGTTCAAAATTGAGCTAGACACACATGCCTATTATGGGGAAATGATTGAATCCTTTAGTCACAAAAGTAAAAAAATAAGAATAATATCTAGGTCTTTGAGTGAAAATGACATTGTGGCACTCTCTGACGCAAAAATAGTAAAAAAAAGGATGCATCCAATGGTGAAAACCTCTCTAAGGTGCCAAAGGATGAAGGATTCAATCTTACCCTTAGTGCTATTCATTAGGAGAAGTTATAAACCTTAGTAGAAAAGTGCAATCTAGTCAACTTGGGAACAGAAGAAACACCACATATAACCTTCTATGTAGAATCCATTTTGACAGAAGAACAAGAACTCATAGCTACTTTTCTAAGGGAAAGAAAGGAAAAATTTGCATGGACCTATGCCAACATGCGTGGTCTTGATCGAAAAGTTGTGGTTCACCATCTAGCTATCTATCCAGAAGAAAAACTAGTAAGACAAAAGCTAAGAAAAATTCATCCAAAAATAGCGTTATTGGTCAAGATGGAATTACAAAATCTCCTTGATGTCGGGTTCATACAGCCAATCGATTATCTAGAGTGGGTTTCAAATATTGTACCTATTTCAAAGCCCACTAGGGGCATCCACATCTGCACTGACTTCAGAGACTTGAACAAAGCATGTCCCAAGGATGACTTCCCTCTCCCAAACATAGATATGATTTTGGATATGATAGTCAGGCATGAGATGCTATCACTAATTGACAAATTCTTAGGGTACAATCAAATCATGATAGCTAAGGATGAACAAAACAAAATAAATTTTACTTGTCCATAGGGGACATACTATTGGAACATGATGCCATTTGGGTTGAAAAACATAGGAGCTACCTATCAAAGAGCTATGATGCTAATCTTCCATGACATGATTCACAAAATTGTGGAAGACTATGTGGATGATATATTGGCTAAATCAAAGAAGCATCAGAATCACATACCAGCTCTAAGTTCCATCTTTTACTAGCTAGAAGAATACAAGGTTAGACTAAATCCAAAGAAGTGTGTCTTCAAGGTACAATCATGAAAGTTACTAAGATACATTGTATCTATGAGAGGAATTGAGTTCTACCCCACCAAAGTCAACATATTCCTCAAGATGGAGGCACCAAGGACATTGAAGTAGTTAAAGGGTTTGTAAGGAAGCCTCTAATCCATTTGTTGATTCATAGCACAACTAGAAGATAAGGCTATCCCATATTATCATCTACTCCACAAGGGGGTAGCATAAAAATGGGATGAGAAATGTGACCAGGATTTCAATGAATTCAAGGAGTAATTGAATTCGTGTGTGAAATCATTGGTCCTTGTGATCCCTGTTATCATGATATATACACCTACTTGAGAATAGGAGTCCTCCCCACTTATATAACCCCAAACCTCAAAAGAACATTTTTCAAGAAGTCATCCTATTTTTTCATCTTAGGAGACACCTTGTACCATAGGAGTATTGAACGAACCCTTTTACGATGCCTAACCATTGAGGAAGCTTTGACTGCTTTAACCGAGGTACACAATGGAATTTGTGGTTCACATTCGAGCAGTATGACCTTGGCTAAGAAACTACTGAGGACTGGGTACTATTGGCCTAAAATGGAGAAGCAAGCTCATGAATATGTCTGAAGGTGTTTACAGTGTCAACAACATGGGGATCTCATCCATGCACTAGCTCAGGAGCTCTACCTAATAATTACACCTTGGCCCTTTTCATAATGGGGGTTTGATCTCGTCAGAAAAATCACACCCAATTCATTCAGTGGACATAAGCTCATTATCACTGCCACTGAGTATTTCATGAAGTGGGTAGAGGACATTCTCATGTCCTATATCATAGGAAATCAAATTTCCAATTTTATCCTGAACTACCTAATTTTCCACTACAGTGTCCCTCAAGCCATTATCTTAGATAACATGACACCTTTCAAAAACTAGGATGTTCAAGACCTATGCCAAAATTTCAAAATCCAACATCACTTTTCCACTCCATACTACCCGCAAGGAAATGGCCAAGCAGAAGCTACCAATAAAACCACCTTGAAAATCGTAAAGAAGATAGTCAATGATGTTGTTCATGGCTAGCACCTATAGCTAAATATCACCTTATGGGCTTACCAAACAAGTATCTACACACCTATAGGTGCAACCTATTTCTCCTTGGTCTATGGATTAGAAGCCATTCTTCCCATTGAGATCAAGCTCCAATCATTAAGAATATCATTGCAAAATCTCATCACTAATGAAGAATATTGGGTGTCACAGTTGAACGAGTTGGAGCTATTGGATGAGTGGTGCATGGATGCCTTAAATGATTTGCAAGTCTATTAGAACCATCTCAAGTGAAGCTACAACAAGAAGATCAGGAGTCAGACCTTTCAATTCAGAGAGCTCATATTGAAGGAAAATAAGAATAATGTACCAAATCCAAATAGTAAAGGAAAGTTTGAACCCAATTGTTTGGGACCCTTCATCATCACAGTGAGCTATAAATCAAGAGCATATCAGTTTTTAACACCAAAAGGTGAACCTCTATAGGAACCTATCAATAGCTCCCATCTCAAAAAAAATATTCCTACACTTGCAAGGTATAAATAAAAAACATACAAAAATTTTAAAAATATGAAAATCCAAAAAAAGAAAAAGAAAAAGGATTGAAAACAGTAAACAAAAAAATAGTCCTCTAGTGAAAACCACTTCGGTGGTGCTTTGGGAAAGTACCTTAGTGAAAACTTAGCAAACATGCACCTTGTGTAAATAAGCACTTTCCATCCACCATGGTCTCTATGGCTTGTTTTGCATCATCCATCCTTCATGCTTCCATATCTCAATCCATCACCTATATGCATCTGCATCATAACTCGATCCTATGTTCGTATCATGATCCCTCCTAGTACTACTCAATCTATTCCTAAGGTTAGTTATTCCTACTTATATTCGAGTAGTCTATCACACCACACTAGGGGCATATCTTACATTGGGTTGGATTCATGTATGTTCTTGAATTCTTCCTTAAAATAAAAAAATCTAGAAACATTCATAAAATCAAAAAATCCAAAAATTTAGAAAACCAAGAAAATCCAAAAACATTCAAAACATATCAAAATCCAACATCAAGTCAAAAAGTCAGAAAAAGTGAAAAAATAGGGTCATCTTGTCAAACTATGGGTCTCTAAGGTCTAAACGTAGGCAGGGTTGATCTTTGATCATCCCTTGACACACTTAGGTCAATCCTTTAGGAGTCTGTCATAATAAATTCACAATCCATTTGTTCATATCTCATTAATAAACGAGTTTATGTTAGTCAAACTACGTGGTCTCTACATGTATAATATAGGAAAGGCTAATCTTTGATCAGCCACCAAGGCTCTTAGGATAGGTCTTTAGGTTAGGTTCTTGGTCAAAATCTCAAAAAACACCAAAAACATTAAAAAATTCAAAACTTAAAACATTTGCAAAACATCTTGAAAAAAAATAGCCTCAAAACATTTCAAAACCCAAAAACATTAAAAAAAACCCAAAATCCATCCATCCCATCTCGCTTTCACTCACAATAAACATCCACTCATAATAAACAATTGTCACCCCCAACCTTTGGTGAAACAATCAGAAACAAGTCTAGTAGGTCAAAACGGAAAGCTCAATCATCAAGGTTGCAAGTCTAGGTTAGTAGGTAAAAAATTTGGTCGACTCTTGGTATTAATAGCCCATCATCTAGTTTTTCCCAAATCATCTAATAACATCATGTCCTAGATGCATCCTTCCTACAATAGACATCAACATCAGGCATCACTATAGTTTAGTCTTGGCTAGAGGTATGAAGAACATTGGCTTGTTTGTTTTCTTGATCTTTGTTTTGTTGACTTATCTTATTGCACTCATTTTAATGACCTCTTGATGATGTCTAATAAAAACAATTTAGGGAGAAAGGAATGGGGCAAAGATCATTATCTTTTGTCTACCATGCTTGTTGGATATTCTTGTAATATAACGTTGGTCGTACGTGATTTGTTTGGTTTGTAGGGAGGGTGTTTTAGGTGTCTTGTTGACCACATAGGAAGGATTATTTTTCTATTTTTTGGTCTAAGATATTTGAAATATCTAAAATGCATGTTAAATAAGGTACCGTATGCCAGGAGTGAATAGGGATAATCCTATCTGATTGTCGATTCAAAGTCCATCACACTAGGGACAACACCATCCTGGTTCTTTATACCTTGGTGCATTGTACCTATGTGTGTTATCAAACACAAGGTAAGTAAGCCCATTTAAAATCCCAATTCCTAATAAGCAATACATCATCATCATTCATCATTATCTCTAATAAAGTCTCATAGATCACAGACTTGTTGGATCCTCTTTTCATCATCTAATTTCTTCTTTCTTCTTTCTGTGTTAACATGGTACCATGATAGTTAATCAAAACATCACCAACGCATCCATCCTGCATCCATAAACTGTCAACATGCTACATATCATTCATATCATAATAGGAAAAATTGATCATCTAACATGCATTGCATTCTCATCATTGCATAATATAGATTGGTTATTTTAAGCATCTCATAAACCATACATTTTCATCCATTGCATAATCATATAGGCATCATCCATATATGCATCATCATATCATACATGAAAAGGATACTAAAAAAGAAAAGGAGAATCATCTATTGCTTAATCATATAGGCATCATCCATTGCATAATCATGTAGGCATCATCCATATATGCATCATCATATCATATAAGAATTTTAGAAACATTTACGTCCATACAGCCATACTTCATACATCATCATCATAAAGGTACATAGAAATAATACAAAAAAATGCATCTATAACATTCATGAAAATCTACATAATCATACATCATATCATCTCATATAGAATTGCATTGCATATAGATTATCAATTGCATCCATTAATAAAGAATAAATAAAGTAGAAACATCACATCATAAATTGATCATATCATATATATGTATATATAAAAAAGCTATTATGGTACAAATCTGAATCATGTGTATGTATATCAATCAGTGTACAATGCCCATAGGGCTATCAAAAATGGAGCTTGTGGATCCCAAAAAGAGTCAAATATCATGATAAAAAAGATGGTGTGTGGTAGCTAGCCCTGATAGTTGCTCCCCTCACCTAGATGCCTCTCTAGCTGGTCCTCTATCTCTCTCAACCCTATTTGTTGAGAATAATCTGGAACCCAAGCAACCAAAGGTACAGTCTGCTAATAATGGAATCTATAATACTCTGCCTCTCAAATGACATCACGGTACATCTACATAGGTATTGTCCTCCCCTGAGACGAGGAAGCCATACTCCCAAGTTGTTGCCTTTGGATGACCTCCTCAGCCAATTGTAGCTCTATCACTTTCCTCTACTAGCACTCATGATCTCTCTCTATGGTGAGGGCATGGACCTACTATTTGGTCTAGTCCCTCTTTGTTGTGATAGTATATAGTTGTGCCTACAACCCTTGAATATGCCCCTATAACTATTGTATCTGGGCATCCCATGCATTTGGCTGCAGTGGCTAGGGTGGTAGGTCATCCTTCTGTCGATCCCTCTGATCCCTCTGATCTAGTTGTTGTTGTGGTTGTCATGAAGGTGGCCCACCTCCTCAAGGTGCTCCAAGTACCTTTCCTACCTATCTTCTCCTAGTTGTCCTGCCTTGAGCTTTCCTATGTGGAATCACTACTACTAGAACTATTAGTCGTAATGGGGGTTTGAACCAATCATCATATGCATGTCTAGTGCCTTGATCTTCCTATCCCTAAGCATAAGCCAATGGCCTAGCCACCAGCTAGCAAAATTTATCAACTGCGTCAAACATGGGAATCATCCATCCCCATGTCATCTCTAGATTTTCAGGTGAAGAAGGCCATATACAAATTGTCTGGCCAATCCTAAATGTCACCAAACTACCAAGCTACTTTTTCTGATAGGTAGAGCTCTATCATCATATGCTCGTGCCACTACATCAGTCGATCCTATCGAGCATAGAATAAATGTTGCATGTTGTCGTACCATGTATAAATTTGTAAACAGGGCCTCCATGTGAACACTGTCATCTCATCTATGACTATGTGCTAGTGGGGTAGACCTAGTCATCTTGTGTGCCTCAAGGTAATGCCACCCTTGTACCTCCAAACTATTGGATCATCGAGCTCTACATCGACCATAGTGACCATCAGTTGGAGCATGACAATGTGCTCCTAGGCCTAGATGTGCAATAATGTAACGTTGGTTCCATTTGCTCAACTATCATAGTAGGAAAACTCATGTAGATCATGGTATAATGAGGCCAGCATCACTAGTCCCCAAGCAAAATGTGTCCTCTAGAAAAGCATCCTCTCTTAGGCTAGGCCCCATCCCAAACTGAAATATCGACCTCACCAATCTGGAGCCACTAGCTCGCATATAATGGCCACAACAATTAGCTAGAAAATCAACACCCGACCTTTGTAATATTCTAAATCAATCTAGTCCTCAGAGAGTGTGATCTATTCAACCTCCATAATCTCAAAGCATGCATCACCACTAGCATCTATTTCATAAAAACTTGGTCACCATGAATCAGCAACTTCAAGATATTCCAGACGTCCTCCAATGTAATAGTCGCCTTGCTAGTGAGAAGGTGAAAGGACAAGGTCTTGCTATGCCACCTCTTGGCTAATGTAGTCATCATCGCTAGGTGGGTCCGAATGATGGGCACAGAAGTGACGTACCAGAGGTTGATCTACCCTAAATACTATTATTGTAATTCATGCAAACCACTCAATATGCTCAACACTGATGGTCGATGCTTGCATGAAAGCATAGGCTCTCTAATCTTCTATACTTCTGAAGCCACAATGTCAAATTTCATAAAAAATCTAACCCAATTTGGAGTTTTTAACACAAGAACAATGAATGCACCACTATTTGTAGAGGTGTAGCTATTTAAAAACTCCAAACAACAATGCTAGACCCTTTGAAAATGCAAACCGAGCCGCATTGTCACTATTTACACCAGCGGGCCCCTTTGACCTAGAAACCCTAATCCTAAACTGGACTGTGGCATCTCCATTGACAATGGCATCGCCATTTGGAGTATTGAGCCCTAAAGAAAAATTGTGATGTAGTGTTGTAATTCACACAAGCGACACTATTTGAGCCCTAGTTTCACCAATTTTTCACTTTTAACATCGCTATATAGCAATGTTGGAGACTTTGAACTCTTAAAACATAATAAGTGTTCTTAAAGATAAAAAATCATAGTCAAGATAGGCTCACAAACTGCTAGTCCTATGCCTGGAGGTCTCTGGTGCACATAGACCCGCTCATAAATGTTTTGGGGAAGCACTCTTTACAACATTTTGAAGGAGGTTGAAAGCTCAAAAAGCTAGAATTCTCAAGGTATGAATGTAAAAATGAATGGAAAGTGACCCCTCCAAGGCTATTTAAGCATGAAAATAAGGGTTTTGTGCCCCCAACACCATTTTTTGCCAAACCAAAGCTCATTTCATGTCTTCTTTTTTCTTTTTGGCATATTTTTATCATTCTAGAGCCTTTCTAGACCCGTCGAGCAACTTGTCCTCTTTTGCCAAGAAATCACCCAAAAATCCAAATTTTCGTCTGATCTCTTGAGGGGGTAGTATACCAAGGTAATTCTTCTCGGTGGGGCAGTAGTGGGGCATCCAAAAAAATTAGAATTTTTTTGAATTTTTGATTTCGGCAAGGTTATTCTTTGAACCAATGCAACATGTACATTGCTTCAAATAGGGGAAAAATTGTAGATGTTCAAATTATCTGATTGATATAGTGCTCGATTTGATTCACTAACACCAATTCTTCCTTAATCATTTCTTTACTAACCAATTAATTGAATAATCCCTATTCAATTATTTCATCATTTAATTCTTCTTTGATTAAATAAATCAACTTTATTTAATCAAAATACTAATATTCTTCTTTTAATTAAGGGTATGTGCAAGATCATCATGGAAAAAATAGGCCCTTAAGTGGCAAAAAAAATTAGAAAAATTAGAGTTAGGCAATTTGACATAAAAATTTGAATAAGTTATCTATATTATTTCAAAAATATGTAAGAATAGAATCTATAGCAAATTGAATGTAGTTTCTAAACTACTAGGTTTATTTAAAAAATCTATTTGGTGAAAATTTGAAATTTCAATGGTAGTACTTAAATTTCAAGGAAAAAATAAGTGGGTGTCTGTCTAAGCACCCTAACCATAATAGAATGATAATTATTTTTTATAAGATTTTAGATATAAGTAGAGGACTCATGTCTAAATGTGATGCATATTTTTTGTAATTTTTTTCCTAGTAAATAATTAATTATGATTTTTTAATTACAACTTTTAAAAATATAAAAAATTGTATGTCTGACCAGCTTAACTTGGTCAAACTTCATGAAATTCATTTTTTCTTTTTTTAATCCTATAGTATATGAAGCATAGAATGTGACACATGTTTTAGATTCAAAAAATGTGATAGCATTTGGAAGCTATAGATGTTTTTCAATTAGCCTATCAATTAGGACTTTCATCATAATTCAAATAAAAAATAATAATTACTTATTAAATTCAAAGTAAAGCATAATTTATATTGGTGAAAAATTAAGAATCTCCTTTAAAAACCCTTTTCATTTCATCAATTTTGGGTAAAAAAAAATTTGTCAGCCACATGGGCATCATATCACTTACATATTGCCACTTTTTGGCCCATCATGATCCTGCACATACCCTTAAATAAATTATTTTGTTTAATTAAATCATAAATTCATCTCTCTCAATTAAATAAATCAACTTTATTTGATTAAATCTAATGTTCTTCATTTAATTGAATAAATAATATTTATTTAGTTAGATTACTAATCTCCCAAATATCCTCTCATTTGATTTAAATAAATCTAAAAAATTTAAATCAAATGTCATAAACTAATTCCATCTAAGTTAATTAAATCCTAATTGATTCCTAACACCAATCCTCCATTCCTCTAGATTTTGCAATTTGCACATGTAAATCAATTTATTTCATTTATTAATTCCTCTATTTCCATTCAAAAATGGAATATCCTTGGAATATTCCACCGATTTGAAATCTCCCTCCCAAAGGACCTTTTTCCTCCAACATGGCATTAAAGGCTCTTACATGTCCTTTTTCTTGAGCCAACCTGGCATTAACTCCTCTTACAACTCTTCTTCCTCAAGCCATCTTTTGAATTTCAAATTCCACCTACATGCATTTAATATCCACATTGTTCAAAATGTGCTCCACCTCCCTTCACTAGCATGTTGACAAGTGGCACAACGCCATTGGTTCAAGTTTAATCCCACATTATTCCTATTTCTGATTTCTCCATCCTTATTTCCTATAAATAGAGGACTTCTCTATTGATTTGGGATCCACAACTTCATGCAAAGTTACTATCTATAGATTTGAAGCAAGTTCATCCATATTTTCATCCAAGTTTTCATAGATTTCATCAATCTTAATAAGGTTATCAACATTTTGAATCAAGGAGCACACAATCATCATCAAGTTTGTCAAGGAATTGGGAAAGGGCTTCTTTCCACATCAAAGAAGCACCAATTCCCCCATGGGATGCTAGTTTGAGCATTTTTTAATAAGATTTCACTAGTTTTCATTAGATATTTTGCTTTGTTTTCTTGTTCATTGTGTTTGAATGAATTTCATGGGGAATGTTTGATATAGACTTGTTTATTGACTATTTTTTTATTGTTTGATCATGTTGGAGCAGGTCTACACAAACCATTCACAATTAGTATCTACATCTAAATATCCTAATTACTTTACCTTCATCACCAAGTTCTGAAGTTGACTACCTATAAATCACAAACTAGGGTGGAAACATAACATATTAGCACCAGTCATTCAAGCTAATTCATTACCTTGGAATGCTACACTTCCATAAAAACACAACATATTTATACACACAAAGCACACATTTTTGTTAAATATCATCATTTACACACAAGGCATTCCACTTTATTCATTATTCAACACAAAATCTCACAACATATTCAGCAATAGACCATACTTTTACACCTTTATTGAATCAAGAAAACACATTTTATCACTCCATAAGCACAAAATTCTAGATTTAACACACACTCTTCACATACCTACACAAATTCACATCACTGGGAGACACATCACAAGACAACACAAAGGTCCATAATGCATCCCCAGCAGGAAGAATATCAGTGCATTGCACACTACATTGAGGGTCTTATCCTTTACACTAGTTTTTCTGCACCATTGGACATACACAACCTAAGGAAAAACTTGGGTTGCTAAGTGAGGATGATACAAAAGGAAAGATGTAACCTCAAAATTACAAGTAACTAGGTCAACATAATGGGATCACATTTATCCAAAGTGTCTAGTGTATGAACCTAGGCTCTGATACCAAGTTGTAATGCCCCACCACACAAACCCCAAACAACAACTTATAACTAACAATTATAGCACTTTAAAAAAAAAGTAAAATTAACATGCAATGTAAATTAACATACAACACTTATAATGAAACTGAGCATACACATCATCTAACTAGTCCCCTGGGGTAACATGACTATAATATTACTTATGACTAATCATGATATGATCTAACTCCATAACAATGCTAACTACTAACAAGATTTCATTTCAAACCCACTATATAGAATGATTAAACAATGCACATATATCCATAACATTACATAAATGATACAAAATTATTTTAGAAGATATGATAATACTAAGAATACATACAATACATTCATTATATGAGTTTACATCCTCTCAAGGTTACAAAGGTACAATCATTGCTTTCTAGCATGAACATGAATGATACATCAATGACAAAGAATAATACAACTAAAATGAGTGTATACATAGCACTAATACTAGTTCCAACTTTAGAAAAGCTTTGGAGTCACTATAAATGATACAAAGTTTGTGCATCTCGGTCTTCAGCTGGGAACTCAATGGGGTGCATAACACGTTCCACCTGACCATGTGGAACCTAAGGCCCACCCCCATGCTAGGAGATGACAAGAAGGACCCACAACATAAAAATTGTTGAGCAAAAAAGTCTAACAAGACTCCACAAAAAATTGCAACAATAATCATAAAGGAGAATTGGTTTCAGAGGTACAAGAACAAGGGGGAAACAACAAATGTACAGGGTTTCTAAAGGGAAGATTTTCATCACATGGTTCAATATGGGTTACCCAATGTGGATCTTCATAGGTTACTAGGCCCCAACCTAGGTTATCTTAGCAACCTCAACTGATCCTCGACCCTCATTCTTACACATGTGGAATTAACTTACCTTTCTTGAAGACAATGTAGTTGATTTTCCATTCCAAGCCTTCCCACTCATCCCAATCCTAAACAATCACTTGGGCCATTAGTGAGGCTACATTATCTAGATTAATGTGAGAAACTACCCGAACCCCCTAATTAATTATTAGTGTTTTCACTGGATTAAGAAACTTCAAATGCCCAACCCCCATTGAATTCCACTCCCAATACTAGCAACAAAAGATTCCACAAACCACTAACTGGGTAACCCAACTTGCACCAAACTAGCAAGGCCATATAAATAAGCACACAAAATGAGGAACGCACCATGTCACATACGATCTCCATCATAAAACAATTTCCACAGTGCAAGGCTTAAAACCCACACAATTCAAGTATAAATTCAATCACTTCCCATAATGACAAAATCATGAAGCCACTCACTTCTAGGTGAAACAACATAAAATTAAAATAAACAATCATGGTTTGATATGGGTTACCCAATGTGGATCTTCTTGGGTTGTCGGCCCCCATTCTGGGTAACCTTGGTAGCCTCACCTGATCCCCACCCCATAACAACTCATGCAAGTAAAAACCATACCCCGTGACCTTTGTAAGACTAACAAATTACTAACATAATGGTTTCCCCCATTGAAGAGGATACCATAACATGATGTAAAAATCAAAGTAATCTCAACATCAAAGTCCAACTCAATATTTAATGCAAGCACTCAATAGATAGTGCATCCATGAAGACATAATTTCAATCAAAGCATCATTCCAACTTCCTTATCATTAGTAGAAAATAACTAAATTGGTAGGAGGATTCATTGAAACAAGATGGCCACAAATAACCTCCCACACCTGACTTAAAACTTTTGCATTGAAATGGTATTATTGGCAACTAGAACAATCACCCTAAAACTCTCACCCATATGGATTAAATAGTTTAACATAACCAAAACACCCAATACTCAAAGTTTGCACAAAGATAATAAATGAGAACATGTGATCAAGCAAGACATATATCTATTATGTGATTACACCATATCTAGTACAAAACTCTAATTTATTATTTTTCAATTAATCATTAAAACAATCATTACCTTTAACTTACAATTAACTTATTATCAACACATATATTTATAAAAATAACATAGAACACCATACAAAACCAATCTATACTTATCACTACTCCCCTAACATTTGTTTAAAAGAAGAAGAATGACATCAATAGAATCGATAAGGTCAATCTAATATTCTAATCATGAAACAATCTCTAGCCCTCTTTCACTTAGAATTCTTAGCACAAAAATACACTAGGTTCTATACTTCATTAACCTTTATACATGATGACTAACTACATGATAAGTTTACAATTTAACAATTAGTAACTTTATTACTTGTTTTCAATTCTATCTATCCAAATCAAGATCCTTTAATTAAATACTACCTCAACCAATATCCATCCAATAATAATTATCCCATTCCAACCCCTTTACTAAATATACAAGTACATCAATTTCCCCTAATCATTTAACTATCATAATCTACGAACATTTTCCAACTTAAATATAATCATATTTATATTATTATCATCTAAATATTGAAAGCAATCTCCTAAATATAATTAACCAATTTTCCCTATTCCATCTTCTAAAACATTTATCTATTAAATCAAATAACTTTTGTAAGTATTCTATTCCATTTATTTAACAAGTCCTTCATCTATCTAACTATGAATAACTCTTTCTCTATTAAACATTCCAATTTATTAATCTAGCTTAACCAATTAATCACCTAAACATAATTACTCTTTCAATTAATCTAAATCATTCCTTTACTTATATTATTAAATCAATGCACTTAACTTATACCTGATTAAATAATCTTTTCTAAAACATTTCTTCTTTAATCTTTTAAACTAAACTACCTATTTGAACACCTTCATCCCCTTGCTAATAAGCTTAAGCGTTTAGTATCTATCTTCACATCAATGGTGGAGTTCTTAAATAAATATTTTCTAAATCTTTTCAATCTTCAAACCCAAGATTAAGTAAATCCTTAAGTTTCTCTTTAAATCTCTTTAATCTTCAAACTCAAGATTAAGGGGATCCTTGAAGTTTCTCTTTAAATCTCTTTAATCTTCAAACTCAAGGTTAAGTGGATTATTGAACTTTATTTATGCTCAAAATGGCGAACAACAACCATTCATTTTTGTAGTTTATGTGGAAACAACACCAACCTTAAAATATTTTGATCGATCCATTTTGATGTTTTGTTGATTGATGTTTCTACATGAAGATTAATGCAAGGACAAAGGAAAACTTGGCCAATGTGAAGCATTCTTTCTCAGCTAGCTTGGCAACTCATTTTAAATAGCTTGGAAGATGAGGGCGGTAGGTTATTCCCTAGATTCAAGACATTTAATTAATGCTGCAGAAGAGAAGAAAAGAGGGCGACGTGTATATATGTATATATATACAAAGCTGGACACCAATCTTAAGATTCAGCAAAGTGAAACAAGATACAAAGGATCTTTTACTACCTATGCTTGCATGGAAAAATATGCAGATACTGGATAATCTAAAATGAAAATCACATTCTACAGTATATAAAAGGAGACAACGAACTTTTTAATCAAACCGCCCAGCTTATAAGTATGTTAGCGGAAGTAAGACATGAGAATCAATTCACCAAATGCCAAGACTAGATTACAATTCGAATGCAAATCATGTTGCCTACTTCCTCAAAAGTAAAATGATGCGTTCAAGCTTGGAATAAAGGCAGCTGATAGTATGTAATTTAATGCAAACAAAAAAATAGAAAGCATGGAGGTAACACAAAACTTAAAAGAGTAGAAGGCACAAACTCAAAGTGATAAAAGACTTAGAAGCTTTCAAGCAAATGTAATTGGTTGTGTGAGCCCGGATTCTAAAGATAGTATCAATAAGACATAATACAAATTATTGATTTCCAAGCTTATAATTTATGCGATTCAAAAACTCAAAGCATTCAGTATTAAACTTAAAACTAGCACTTGCACCAATGAGGTGCAATGGTTACGTCGATAGGCTACAGATTTAATGGGAGTCAAAAGGGTTGGAGGCATTCAAAATGGTGTGTACAAAAGACGTGCGAATACAAGTGTCTCAGGCATTCAAAATGGATGTGACAATCGCAATTAAGAACTTTAAAAAAAAAAAAAATTATAAATGTACAAAAAATTATTAAAAATTATTTATCTTAAAAAATAATTGAAAAGATATTTTATTATTTTTTAATTTAATTTTTTTAATCATTTTAAAATAAAAATAAATGAATATATGAATTCTAAACATTCATTAATGTAAAATATAAATATTAAAAATTACTTAATTTTCATTTTTTAACATCTCAGTGCTAGAAATTTCGCCTAAGATTTTTTTGTTGTATGTTATTCGTTTAGAACTTTTAGATTCCCGTCCATTAATTTATGAATTATTTTTTAAGAGAAAATTCTTTGTCTTAATCATTTTAATCTTATGTAAAGTAGAAGAACACAATACATACCCAAAAACAACAACATAAATAATATATTTTATCATTTGTATATTTCAATAATAAAATTTATTTTATGATCTATATTTCTTTGATAAAACTTAACTTTGAACTTTTGACTACATGTCATTTTATGATTTTCTATATTTCAAACACTTGAATGTAATATTAATTGTCTGCAATCTAACATATTCTCAACTTTATTTGACTTCTAACTCGATTCTAAGGGAAGAACATGGTGTCCTCATTTTCTATACTCTTTCATTCCTTCCTCATTTGAATTTGTGAATGAATCCTTCCTTACTTCCGCCATCAAACCTACCAATCCTTGCTATTCAATCCAACTACCAATTTTTTTTATTTAAATATGTTTGTTGTAGATTATGATACATTATTGATATATGATTTTCACAGTCCATAAGATTATTGTGTATAGTTTCTGGTTTTGACCGTGGATTTTTTTCCTCAACATTTCAAATCAAACTCCATGATTAATCATCAAAAATTATTAAAAATTATTTATCTTTCAAAAATTATTAAAAAATTCATGAAGAATAATTCCAAATAGAAAAGTAGGAACAATACTATCTTCAGCTTGAAATGCAAATTCCACTCCAAAAACAGGAAAACAGGAATAACTATAAGTCAAATGGAAATGCATGGTAAATTCCAAATGGGAATAATTTGAATCACTAGCTTATAGTGAAGACCAAATTCCAAATATAAAATTCAAAGAACAAGGTTTTCTAATTATTAGCATGATTTTTCTATACAAATTTCTGAAAATGAAGTGCCACGTAAGGTGCGAATGTGGGAAATTAAGAAATTAGGGTTAGCCTTCACACATATAGATGAATAGTTTATTATAAGATGTATGAATTTTAATTATAAAGTGTGGTCATATATATGGATGGTATATTATAAAAGAATTATTTTTAATATAAATTAATTTATTTGTTGAATAATAAATATCTTATGAAAAGGACTCCTAATTTTGGTCTGCTATTGCGTATTTGGTGAGAAATTTAGGAACCACATGCGAAATAATATTTGAAATTTTGTCACCGATGCTCGTGCAGAGTACAAAAGCGGAAAGTCACGTATAACCAACGGCAAATATAGTTGTTTTGCCAATGTATTCTCAAATTATAGTGTGAAACTGAAATTGGCTGAAAGAAGTGTTACTCAGTGGACTGAAATCCCTTCGGTTACGGAGACAAAACTGATTTGGGAGGCGTTTAAGTACACAGCGTGTTATGTACCTGCTAGCTCAACTCCAGATCAGCAGCCGAGAATCTCTCTTCCGTAGGGTTCGGCCCCTCCGAACCTGCGAAATCGCCTTGAGTGTGGTCGCCATGCCCATTTTGCCAACGTTCGAGTGACCGAGAAACCCTACCATTTTCTGAGCTGTGTGCAGAATGAATCCCACAAGCAAAAAAAGGAGCCACACCGCAACCCCCAGGCGCTCGTACGTTGAAACAAAAAGTGCAAATGAAAGCATCCACCTCAGCAATTTTGAAATCGCCGTAGACGAATCCTCCTTGGACTTGAGCTTTTTTCTCTCGACGGCGTGACTGAGATCATTAAATGTGCCAGCTATGGCATCATACACAGAGGGTCCCGGTGGCCAAGGTGGTCGGAAACAATGAACGCGCCTTTCGTGAGGGTTCCCGCCGGCGTCAGACCGGGGGAAATGCCGGTGGGGTTCCCCCACATACAATAGCCTATCGGCTAACAATTAATATGATAATATAGTTATAATATCAACTCTTACAGTGAAGGATATGAGCATAGGAAAAGAGGTGCTATGTTGTATCTACATTCATCTCCAAGATTGTTGCAAGAGGAATTGTTCAAAGAGGTGTGAACCATTTCCATCATCTAATAGGCACGAAATTTCTTGTGGGGAATATTGGTGGTGCTAAATGAAACAACCTGAAGAGTAGGCTCACACTATTCTAATGAGCATTCTATTAGATGTGAATGGATAAAGTTGTGACAAAGAAGAGCCTCTAAGAGGGTGCACATATATTTAAGGTAGTAAATTCCCCATATGAAGCATATTTTCCATCGAAAATAGATAATTGAAAGCAACCGAATTCCAAACATAAAGTAATTCATCAAATCCCTTGCATTGAGCATAAGATTCCCCTTCCAATCGAAATAAGGTCTTTATTTTACCAAAAAAAGTTGTTTTATTTCTCAAAATAGAATCCAAAAATCTCATAAGAAACTCCAATAGGCTTCAACTTCTTTTTCGACAATTAGTTCAAAGGCGTACATGCACTTGCATGAAAAACCTTTCCAAATTTTATTTCCTTTTCTTTCTCTTTATCATTTATCCTCATCTGATTTGATATATTTTATTTTATTATTTTATTTCATATTAATATCTTTTCACATTTTAATTCAATATTAAAAACTCCACACTAAATAATAATTATCTTTATATTTGATTATAAAAACACTTTATAATTTAATAAATTTCTTATCCAAGAACAACATATATATCTATTTGCCAACCTAATTTATTCAATAATTTATTTAATTCAAATTTTAATCCAACAACCTTATTAAGTCAATTTAATACATACAAGTCAGAATAAAACTTGTCAAACATTGAGGAAGGGCCAAACACGGAGGGGCACTATAGAGATGGAACTTGGAAACTCATATTATCAAAAATCAAATCATTGTATCACCTTTTCTAGCAACTTCCACTATTTTGGTGGTGGAATTGTCATTTTTTCTAACTATTGTTGATTAACTTGAATATTTGCTAACATTTCATGATTGAAATTGGAACTTGTCTTGAATTCTTCAGTCAATTTTTCATTCAAGGTTTTCAGTGGTTTGATGGAATCCAAATAGTTCACCACATCTAGGTTTTGAGGATATTGTTCCAAATCAATCTTCCTTACACCCTCCATCTTCTTTCTAAAATCATCATTTTTAATGAATCACTCATTTGTGTCAAAAGCCTCTAGCAAACTAAGCTCTATGAAGTTCCTTACCCTTTCATCCACCTTCTATATCTTGTCTTTAGAAAAATACAAATATTCCTTTGTTTCATGCATTCTCAAACACTTTTCAATTATAGATGACAATGTCATTAAGGTAGCAAGCTGATTATTAATCCCTTTTGATTTTGAATCATTGCCACTAGCTTCAAGTAGACTATTTGTTGAACTTGATTTGCAGATTTCTCTAGTTCTAGCACATTTTTGTTGTCCACTAAATATTTTTTGAGCTTCTTATAATGTATTCTGATAGCTTCAATCAATTGAAACATGTCACACAAATGATCAATCCTTTGCATTATTTTATCACAAATCTTTTGTTTCATATGCCTCATTATTTCTCTACAAAATGTAGATAATTTATTTTGACAAGAGTTAATTTCATTTTTTGCTTCCATTAGCTCTACCTCCAGTATTTCATTTCTTTTTCTCTCTTTCTCCAAAATGCATTTCCATTCACAATGCTTTGTCTTAATTTTTCTGAAGTGAATTTTTCCTATCATTTTTCTATTGCTCTCATCTAGCCTTTGATTCATTTCTTCACTTCTCTCTCATTTTGTTTATCCTCTTTGCTTGTTAATGTAGAGGCAATTTTTTAATTCTTTTTTCTAATTCATTTATTTTGTTATCTATTGCTTTCCTCTTTGCTTTCTCATTTGCTATGTCTACCTATAACTTTTCTATTTGAGTTTGTAACCTTTTTTTCTCTCTATCTTGATTTTGCAATGATATGTACACCAATTCATTGTTCTTAATTGATACATTGATTTTGTCAGTATTTTTGAGTCTAAAAAAATACAATTGTAAACTTGTCACCTAGAATTCAGATCAATCCATTTGATTTGTTGGTTTATTTTGAACTATGGGAACAACAATTGTGTACTCCATGATTTCTTTATTTTTGTCAAATGTGGGTAATACCACGGTTGTTGTGGGCTCTAAAGTTATAGTAGATGCACTCTCCATTATTTGCTTATTTTCTTTTTTATACAAGTCTAATTTCTTTTTACACTCTTCAATGTAATCAAAACCTGGGGTCATAGGAATAATGGAATGCTTGAATGGCAAAGGAATAGGAGTACTTGCAGTTACTAATGATGATGTAGCCACACTAACTATTAGTTGGGGAATGCCTAGAAATAGCTCCTTTGTGGTGGATCCATTGGTATTATGACTTGGACCTATCAAAATCCTTTGCCTCTTCTGTATGCCTTGATCACTTGGTGTTTCTGTGGTATCTTGTATTGTTGTAATTTTGTGTGTAATTTGTTGTTGTAGCACATGTTAAACACTACTAGTACTACCAATCATACCATCGCCACTAGTGGTAGTGCTAGTTGCACTAAGATCTCCACCATGGGCATGTCCTAGTTGTGATTATATTTGACCATGAGGATGAGGATTTGAAGCTCTAACAAATTAAATTTTTTTAGCTCTACTTGTATGCCCTTGGTCTAATTTTTCAGCTCCAAGGCCATATTTATCAACTAGTTTCTATGCTCTACATCTATAACCATCAAAGAGACTTTTCTTTGGGACCCTAAAGGACCACCTTCATAACCCATTATTTTAGCTATTGCTACTCTTCAAGTATATGCTTCTTGTGTGGCCTCACTTAAACTAGGTTTAAAATTGACATGGCTTTGTTCTTCCCTATATCATTACATTCGTCATCAGTTTCTTGATCTTCACATTCATCGGGATGCTCTATATTCAAAAATTTACTAAACTCACAATCTTCTTCATTATCTCTGTACTCTGCAAAAGCTCTTGGATTGCCTAGTTCATTCCTCATAGACCAAAAAGCAGTAATTTTTTATCGTGACCAATTTTTAGCTATAAATTCCTTACCTAGAGAATCTGGAATTTTTACTCTACTAGATGGTTTATCACTTTTTTCATTAATAATGTTGTACCTCCTAATTTTATTTTCATGCAATTCCATAATTTTTTCTAACAATTGTTCAAAAGAAATACATTTCTCAGCGGCACTTTTCTCCATTGCTATTTTGATCTCATCTCAAGAATCCTTGTTTCTCAAGTTGTCAAGCAAGGGTTTACTTTGATGTTGAATTATACTTGAAACATTCCTATTAACTACAATCATTGATTTAATGGTTTCACATGGATCATACTGCCAATGAAAAACAACATCTAAATTATTATTTTTCAAAAGATCATGTTCCATACTAAATGCTTTTCTCTCAAATGTGAACCTTGCATATGAAAAAGGTAAAAAAGGAAATACGATCTTCTTTTTCTGACCAAAAAATTGTAGTTCATTAGTATTTTGCATTTTCCTTACATATTTCAATACAAAAAACATTTCTATCTTATGTATTGGAAGTTTGTATGGATCTACTGTCGATCTATAAAATCTTAGCACAATATATTCCATTAAGTACTATTCAGTCAATTGTATTTATTTTCCTAGTTGAATGTAATTTCTACATGATAAGCAATCAAGGCATTGGAGTATTTGTAATTTCTTGATGCAATGGATCCAAAAAGTAGTCTACAGAATGACTGTAGTTCCTTTGAGAATCATGCATCCTTATCTCAGTGGTCCAATCATATATTGGAGTCATTTTATTTTCCTGAGCATTACTATAATGTTGAATCTGAAGCTTGTTGGTCTAAAATGTTCCTCTAAGTTTGAGTAGAAAAAAATAGCACAAGTAGGTTGTGAACCTAAATGTCTTGGTGGAACCTCCTTTAATCAATAAAATTTCTTTATAAATGGATTCTATAATGTGCTCAATAAAGTTATATTTGACATGTGGAACACCATAATGGGTATTATATACCATTTCAAGGAGGCTTGCAACCACTTTCCAATTTTTATCTAATCTGAGGAAAAATGATAGCATGGAAATAGTTTCCTAAACCCATGGTTTAAAATTATCAAAATCATAAGGAGGCTTATGATTACCTTTCAATTCTTTTCTAACTTGTATGTTATCTAGAACTATTTTATTTATGAAAGATATTTTCTCCCTTTCATCCACTACTTCTTAATCACTAGCAAGACTTTCTAGGTCAATGTGGGCATTTTCAAATTCTTTGGTTGTAAACCCCAACACTTTTCCAAGTTCTTCTGCTTAATGGATAACAATTTTTCTTTACTATCTTTATTAATAATTTCTCTTTTGTTATGATTATAATTTTGGGCACATAGCATCATATATTATGGGCAAGGGAAAACCTCA
The DNA here is from genome assembly GCA_007258455.2 of Sequoia sempervirens. Taxonomy (NCBI): domain Eukaryota; kingdom Viridiplantae; phylum Streptophyta; class Pinopsida; order Cupressales; family Cupressaceae; genus Sequoia; species Sequoia sempervirens. Next base: position 37,404 of record VDFB02123418.1, on the reverse strand, counting down.
TGTAACATCATGTGCCCTAATCCAATTACCCACGATGCAATGATACTATTAACTTGTTTTTTCTTTACAACCTTATTCTAAGATGAAAATCTAAGTGTTGAGGTACACCTTCCATAGATTTCAGGATCATAAATATAATGGTATTCATTAGTGAAACCTGGAGTTTTAAGCAATTTCACATAATGTATTGTTTTATTCAACATTGATCTAGTAGTACTGGTGTTAGACATGTTTATACAATGTGAAATTGTTAATTCCCTATTAGCCCTTATTTTTTCTTAATTGTTAAGTCTCTCAACCCTAAACCCAGACTTCAAAGTTTGACAAAATAAGATTTTAAGAAATTCCAAACGATGAAATGTAGCTGCAAAAATTCTCACTTACCTAGATTTTGATTCTTGAAAATATTAATGCTAGTAGTCATGGAAACTAGAATGAATTTTTTGGAAGTGGAATTGTGTAACCCAAAATAGGGTGGTGTACTACAATGATCAAACTAAAGACTGAAATCTCCCCGTGTGCTGACCATCTCACTTAAAAAGAAAATCACTTAGCAATAGAAAGTGTACTTTTTTTTAAACATTAAAGTGAATGAAATTTCTACATGGCTTTTCTAGACTACACAATTAGTACATGGTTGAGAAAATTTAGAAATACACAATTAGTACATAGTTGGAAACATTTAAAACAAGCCATTTAGTCCTGCATTGAAATCAAATTCTAAACCATTGATATTTGTAAATATAATGATTATAGGGTGTTTTTGAAGGTTTAAGTTAGCAAGCCTGGCACTTTGTACAATTCATTCTATAATGCAACTACAACCATAAATAAAATGTTCATTGAATGGTTGAAACTTGATTAAATTTATGCTATAAATAATAAACATGTGTTTTAAAGGGACCAATCACTTAATGTTGCAAAGGACTTAATAAAATGAACAATGATACTAAGCATGGGAATCAGGGGAGATCAATGAAAAATTAAAGTGAATGAAACATTGAAACATCAATGTGTTGGTTCTAGAATTTTCACTACATGATTAGTACATATTTGTCCTGCATTGACCAAAATTCTAAACTATTGATCTTTGTAGATCTAACAGTTATAGGGTAATTCTGGAGGTGTAAGTTTGCAAGCCTAGCACTCTGTGCATTTCATTCTAGAATGCTTGACTATAACCATACATCAAATATTCATCGAATGGTTGAGTAATTTATGATATAAACAATAAACATGTGTTTTAAAGTTGTTTTAAACTTTAGTGCACTAGGATTGACATCAAGGCCAAGGGGCCAATAACTTAACATTGCAAAGGACTTAATAAAATAAATAATGATACCTATAACCGGGGGAGAAGGTCAATGAAAAATTTGAAATCAATAACATTTTAGTAAACCCTAACAAGAGTGACAAATTTTAGTGTTTATAATTTTTTTGTCAGTTTGATGGAAAATTTCTTTTGCATTTGTATTGTTTTATTTTTTACTTTTAAATCTACATGAAATTATTTTGTAAATAGATAATACTTAATTTCTTAAAGGAAGAAAAATATATTTGAATAGATTCATAGACATTGAACTCAAAAAATTATTCTTTACTGTAAATGAATAATGAAGAATAACACAACCATTTATTTTATTATAACTTAATTATAATGTCACATTATTACATATATTTTTAAATATGATTCATTAACTAGTGCATGCAAGTTCCAAGCTCTTGTTTTGTATAAATAACATATGTTACTTTAGTACTTTACATAATACAAATACAAACATAAGTGCCAAGCTTCTACTAGATTGTTGGTGACAACGCAATACAAATTTCACTATGAAAATAAATGCATGGTGATGGGACTTGTCAGGTCAACCATGGGTTCTGAAAATAAATTCATGGAACTTGCTTGGTAAGCCATGGGAATTGAAAATAAATGCATGAGACTTTCTTGGGAAAGCATGCGCTCTCAAATACAAAATGTGGCTCTAGAAATAAAAATTCAAGGGATTTTCCTAGCTAACCATGTTGGGGAAAAAGGAGTTGTGAAGATACAAAATGTATCTATTTTGATTGAAAAATAGAGTCATACAAAAGATGAGGGGTAGTAAAATTTCTCTCATCTTTTGCACACAGTCTCCATGCACTCAGATAACACTTTCCAATTCCATCCATTTTCAACTTGAAGGAAATTGGTCTTTTACTCTATAACTACATAACTAGGGGTAGGAGAATTTAAAGAATCCCCAATAATACCACATCATCTTCTTCTAGAATCCTTATTAACTATACAAAATGAAAATCCTTATGACAATTCAAAATATTGCACTCAATAGAAAAGTCTTTTTAGACTTCAGTGAATGATTCTAGTTGTGTTCACTATCCCTATTTATGGGAAAATAGTGCCACTACTAGCCTGATCCCTCTGTACACCTCATACATGTCACATGTGAGGTTGGGTATAATGATAATCACAATTCATGCAAACCAAAAAACTAACTTAATTGATTCATGTAACTTAAAGTTAATTCTTACATTTACAATTAAAAATTTAAAATATTTAATTTGATTGACATTTGGCTACATGCAAACTATACCTCAAGCTAACAAGCTATCAAAATTTCTAGTGCCACTCAAACGATATGAAATCATTACAAATATTCTTTCACTAGATCACTGGATTAATGATATCATCATCTATGATTCTATAGTACTGTTGATGATGATTTTACTCATGGAAAATAAGGTGAATAAATTCTTCATAGAAAAAACTGCAAAGAGCCTATCCTTCTTGAAAGATATGGAACAAAGACAACCTAAAGTATAAATTTGCATTAACAAGGACCAAGATTGGCTTTCATTCAATTCCAAGTCTTTGATAACTAGGTCATGGTTGCACTAGGGTCACTCTCGGGTACTAAGGTGATATCGTTGTTAATCTCAAAGGGACTATGGTTATTTCTTGCTTGGCTAAGAATTATAAACATTACACACAAAATTTCCAATTCATTCATAAAATAACATCATGAAATTAAAATATTTACATTAATATTTCATGAACATCACAAATTTTTTGCTATCACTTAAGTAGATTTAGTATTAAGCATTTAGCAATTTTATGGAAAAAAAAATATTTTTCAATAATATTTCATCCATTCATTCAAATTTTGGAACATTTTCAAGAATTTATACATCTATTCTAAAACAATGTATAAAAAATACTAAAAAATTAAAAGTTTCCCTTGGTTAATCTTCATGGATTCCCTTAAGAATCAACTAAAATAGAGCAAATCACTTTATACTTCACCAGATTGCTTCACAACTACATATAAAATGATGCAAGCTTTGAAACAGAGGATTTTCATTTCTAGACACTAAGTAGGTTCTATGTGCACCCTTAAACGGTGTAGCATACAGTCTTGTTCAACCGAACTAACAAAACCAACTACAAAAGATACTAAGATAGATAGCTATCTAATAAGCTTTGATATTAATCAATTTCTACGTGCATACAAATTTTTATGCTAGAATCGTTAAGAAAACAGGAAAAAAGAACAAAACTTAAAATTTTATACTCCTCTAACATCCACAAATTTTGAACTTCAAATAAAAATGGAGGAGATGGCCTTTTATAGGAACAAGGCCCCAAAAGTCTAACTTAAAATTCTATCCAAAGAATTAGAAATAAAAAATTAAAATGTGGCACGTGGCATCTACCAACTATCATCAAGAATATTCTAGAATAAGTCAATGCTTTGGCATCAACAACATAAACACTTTACTTCATACTCCAACACAAACACTTTGCATATGTTGAGGCTATCTACTTCTCTCCAAAATAACAAAATAGGGAAAATCTACTGGGACTGGGATCAACCTGCAAAATCAATGTTGAAACAAAATAAACTTCATCACACTTCTAGTGTTCGATGTTTAGTTCTTTCTCTTCTCACTTATGACTTGGGCTCCAGGATTATTCCTTCACCTTTCTTCAACTAATACTCTCGGAAAGAAATTAATACTTGATGCATATGTTATTTTGAAGTCCCTTGTATTGCATTCCAAGTGAGATTGAGTCTAATATATTCTTTAGATACTTGGAGTATGATATTATTCTTTTGCAGTTTGTTTGTTTCATATTTGGCTATTATATTCTTGCACTGTATAATCTCATCAGTGACCTCTTGCATTAGAAACTGAATAGGATCTCTATTTATTGTTTCAATCCTTTCCTTGAAGGCTTTAGCTTCTTTTCCCTCCTATCCTAATGTTTGGGTATCACAACCTTGACGTGCTAGTATTTCAATAAATTCTTGATTTTCACCAACCAATTTTCTGCATTCTACGATGACCTTTCCAAATCCTTTGATACATTGTATTAAGATGTTACCTTCCTATTTCAACTATTTCTTCCATTTATTTGGCAATGGAAGTTAATTTTCTGATATTACATCACCCATATTAACTGTTGGATATTTTATTGCATGAGAATTTCAATACTTTGCCTTTCTTTGATGACTTTCTCTTGGCAAAATTTGTATTCATCTTCAAATATTTTTGATTTCTCTAAATGGTGGTATGCTTCCTTGTACTTCCTTATTGAATCTGTAATGAATTCTTCTCCTTGATTTACCTAACAATCAATCCATTCTTCAAACATATTCATTTTATGGTGAACTAATGCAATTGCATCTACTTGTTCTTATGACATCAACACCGGATGTTCAGGCAATTCAACCCCCTCTTGATTGGATAAAGTTAATGAATTTATAAAATATTCCAAGGGAGCAAGTTGTTCCTCAAATTCTCTTTTCTTTTTTTTGTATTTTTGTACTCTAGCAACAATAGCATTTAAATTCACTTTTATTTCCTCTAACTCTTGCTTCCAAGATGAGTGTCCAAGGTTAATACTTGTTATCTTATACACCTAAGTCATTATTTCATATTTTTCCTTGTCAACTGTTGCAATAGCTATCTAGATAGTTCTATTACCATTTTCACTTCTCTATATGACATGCTTTGTCTTTGCTCTAGGCCTAGGTTTAGGAGCATGTATTTCTTGTATGAAATTATTAAGATTTAGAAGAAATGTTTCCACTTCCATTAGAGAAGCTAATTCCCTGATTAACCAATCATGTGTATCATCTTGTTGTACCTCTGTAACATTTCTTTGTTCCTGTTTGCCACTTGTTTCAGGAATTTCTTCTCTTTGTTTTGTCACATTTTTTGGAATGGGAATTTCTTCATTGATATCTAGTATAGATTCAGGATTAGTAGGGTTTGACATTGTCTCCTCTATTTGAAGACTTATATTTTCTTGTCTATCCAAAATTTCAATTCCATCTCTCTGAACATTATCTTCTTTACTTACTACTACATTAGGATTTTCTTTGTTTTCAATTCCATCTCCCAAAAACTATGTAGCTTCCTCTTCTTCACTTTCAATTTTAATTTCAGCATGGCCTTTCTTTGGTTCTTCAAAGACCTATGACTATTCATTAACATTTGGAAAAATCCCAAGTGAAGTCTAGGAATCAAAAGTATCTTCAACCATTCTTTCATCAATAGGGTCCTGCTTTATAGTCTCCCCTATTTCCATCTCAAGTACACTAGGATTTCTCACATCTGAGGTGAGTGTTCCTTGTATAAACTCTTCTTCTTCAACATTCATTGGGTTAGAACCTATATCTTGAATTTATTTTGTCACTGGATATGCCATGGGTTTGTCTTTAGACTTATTTTCTTTCACTTTCTCCCACATAGCACCCCATTTTTCCACACGTTCTTTAATTCTGGCTTCATCTTCTTCAGAAATTTCCTCAAAAGCCACAAGAGTCCCTCCTAGTGCTTGTTTCATACTAGCCATGTTAACAGAAGGGGGAGAGGTAAACAATGTTTCAACCCTTTGAGATGAAAACCTAGTTTGTGTACCAACATTTTTTGTTGCTCATGTTACTTCATCAATAATCACTCTAGTTCTTAGTTTTGCTGTAGAGGAAGATGCAACTTTAGGCCTTACTTTTGATATATCTTTACCTGTCACTACATCTTTTTGTTTATCAAATGGTTTTATGGAAACTTTTTGTCTTGTAGTTTTAGGGGTTCTTTCTTCAGTTCTTATACCTGGAGCTTCCTTACTAGTTTTCCTTCTCTTCTTAGTAGGCTGTCCACTTTCAAATGTTGTCTCATCTCTTTTCTTCCTTATTTTATCTTTTGAGAATGTAGGCTCAATTCCCCTTTCTCTCAAAACTTTACAAAAATCATCAATCCAATGTTGGGTATGTGTAGGATCCTGATGGACCAAAAAGTGGCAATATGATGGGTATGTGTAGGGTATGTGGTTGACAACTTTTTCTCACCCAAAATTGATGAAATGAAAATGGTTTTTAAAGGATATTCTCAGCTTTTCACCAATATAAATTTTTCTTTAATTTGAATTTAATAAATAATTATTATTTATTTTCAATTTGAATTATGACTAAAGTCCTAATTGATAGGCAGATTGGAAAACATCTATAGCTTTCAAATGGTATCACATTTTTTGAATCCGAAACATGCATCGCATTCTATGCTTTGCATACTATAAGATTAAAAAAAAATTGAATTTCATGATGTTTTGACCAAGTTAAGGTGGTCAGACATACTAGTCTTTTATATTTTTAAAAATTTGTAATAAAAAATTCATATTTAATTATTTATTTGGAAAAAGTTTACAAAAAAATATGCATCACATTGGGACATGAGTCCTCTACTTATATCTAAAATATTATAAAAAATTATTATCATTTTATTGAGGTTAGGGTGGTCAGACAAACACCAACTTATTTTTTCCTTGAAATTTAAGTACTACTGCATTGAAATTTCAAATTTTCACCAAATATATATATATTTTTTAAATAAACCTAGAAATTTAGAAACTACTTTCAATTTTCTATAGATTTTATTCTTATATATTTTTGAAATAATATAGATAACTTATTCAAATTTTTACATCAAGTTTTCTAACTCTGATTTTTCTAATTTTTTTGCCACTTAAGGTCCTATTTCTTCCATGATAATCTTGCACATACCCTATAGAGTATACACTAAGACTAGTCTGGTGCAATCATCACTTGATGTCATATCTTCATCATTAAAGCATAGGTCTAGAATGGGTTCATCATATACCCTGTCTTCATTATAGAACTTGTTCAACACCTGGCCATCATCCTCTTCCAACTGATCTAGAACATCATGAAGTTTGAGCATTTGAACAAATTTTAGTGACATTCTTTCATATTTTCTTCTTCTTACCATGTTCTCTTCATAGTTAAGCCAATAATCTTCTAAGTGTGGCACATGAGCACAAAAACTAGCTATATTCTTAGCGATATTTCCTTCAATATCATAATTTATCCTCTAGAGTGGGAACTCTTCAAAATGGTATGTTCTCAATTCTTCTTCACACAAGTCAATTACTTTAGTTGCACTGCACTTATAATTTTGTATTGCAATGGAAAATTTAAAAGAGGCCTTTTTGTGAGCACAACTATAAAGGGCATAAGACGGTTTCAACTGTCTCACCAATTCTAATAAAACAATTTTATTTGTAGGGTACTTGGGTAGCATGAATAGATCTCCATCAAATCCCTCCACTCTTATGTAGGAGTAAGTATGAAACTGTATGTACCAACCTCCCATTCGCTGAATGGTACTTTGTGCTTCCAAGGATAATCTTTTGGCTTTACCACCTTCCATTGTCCTGACCAATTTCATGGAGAAAAAATCATTAACTTTCTTGTAATCATCTCTATACCCATGTATAGTGATCTAGGGTATATGTACATATATGAAACTATTTCCAGCCTTTGTGCCCAAAGTACCAATTTGTTTCAACCCTTGTTTACTAGCCCTCATAGCATAGGAGTAAATAACATACGATGACATGTAGAAGCACTTGGTTTTGGCAAATGCAGTTATCTATTCATATAGTCTGTCACTTATCATATTTCCCCAGTGCAATTACATGGGACCTTCTATCAGGCAGATATTATCACAAACATCCGGGGTTTTAATTTTCTTGCATCTCTTAAACCATCTACTCTTCTCAACAAAGTTATGATATTTGCATTTCTTGTTTAAACATAGACCTCTGAATTACCTTGGTATGTGGTGTAATTGGCTCTTGGCACCATTGGGTACTCATAATTTCTCTATTACACTCTTCACCATTCTGATATGTCTTACTTTTAGCCTTTATAACAACATTGTACATTTGTGTGTAAATGGGGAGACCAAATGTGCATATGATTCCTTTCTATGATAGGTCTACATAAATTCTCCCTTCTTTCTCAACAAACCTCTTGGTTGGCTTATAGTAATTTATACATTGCATAACTAATTCAAGAGCCTCCATCACTAGCAGAAATGCTCCCACAGGAAGTAACCCATTTTCCACAACATTCTTGGTGCATTAAGAAGCATTTTCTTGTAATATCCATGAATGTATTTCAATATCAGAAGACCACCCCATATGAGTGTTTGTAACCACTACATTATGGGTACAACTTGTGAATTGCAATACAATTCATCTTCTGGCCTTGCATCAGAAGTGCTCATTTTGTATAATGTGTTCTGCAATTTTTAGAATGTGTGTCTTGTGTGCGAGTTATGGTTAAATTTAACCAAAAAAGTTATAGTTTATAGAATTTTTCAATTCATTTTTGATTAAATTCAAGAAATCAGAAAATAATCAACATTTATTCCTGAATGGAAATACCATTAATGAGACTTTTCAGCTTGAAAGACACTTAGCAGAATATCAATTATTCAAAACATACCTAGTTTTGGTTGATAATGATAATCTTTCATAATAAAACTTCAAAACCATTGGTAGCTGTGTCTTGGTTTCTCAAAATTTACCTCCTTGTGCACCAATGTCATTTCATTACTTCAATTTCTTTCACAAATTTGCAACATGATGTGAAGTGGAGTGTTGCAAAATCAATTGCATGCTTTAAGTGGGGCCAAGTACAGAGGTAGTTCACCACCTTCATTAATTACTTTTTATTTCACATTAATTCTTTGAATAAAGGTGCAATCATTATGAATTATGGTCCAAATCAGGAACACCTAGATTTCTTTGTGGGCTCGCTATGAGAGGAGAAAGATGATGTGATGATTATACATGAAAATTAGGTGTCACACAGATTATTTGTAAGGTATATGTCATTAAAGATATGTGATAGATTGGTGATCACCAGGATTAAGGCTTTTTGGTATTGACTTTGAAAAAAGAACACTGGGATTCAGGAAATATCTTCTAAGGAAAGAGAAAATTGGAATGAAAGAAAAGATTAGAAACTAAGTCCAAGAGATGGGTTAACAAATTTCAAAATAGACTCTTCAGTTTCTGACTTCCGATTAAGAAAATAAAAGGAAACAATAAAATACCAGACTTTGGTAAAAAAGGAAACTACTAGCATTGACAACTCCAATTAATGAAATACCTGGCAGATCTAGAATCATATGAAGATACAAATTCCAGTGGAAAAAATGTAGGAATCTAGGACTCCAGTTTCTAGTAACATGTTGAACTTTGGGAAAAGACTGAAACATCGGATCCATGAAAAAAAAGGATAAAGCAACTAAAAGACAAAAAAATTGAAAGAGAGATCAACAACCATTCAAACAAAAAAATGACACCAAACTAAATGAAAGAAAAAAGGAGTAGAGGAAAAGGAAAAAAAGGGGTCCACATCTTTCCAAGGGGCAAAATGGGGCGTGTTGTGATACCACACAACAACTAGCAACCAAAAAAACTAAACAAAACAATAGAAAGTTAATTCCAGATCTAACATCACTGTACCAACTTTCTTTAGTCTTCTAATTGTAAATCATGGGCCCTTATTCCAACATTCAGATTTCACTTTCGTTAGCATGCATGATTAAGTATTATTGAGCTCACATGTGTGCAATTGATTATTTTCGCAATAGTAAACTTAGAAATAGCAACTGTTTGCATTAATCTACATAATATGACAATTCCTTTTAAGCCAACTAGGAATAGAGCCTTGCTTCCAATCAAGCATCCAATGCCTAACAAGGTTATCTCTGTAATTCCCCAAAACATAGCTCTACTACTGATCAGGTGTCTATAGCCTTGATAGAGTTATTTGGATGGCCTAAAGAGTTAATATATATATATTTTAGATATAGCAATGGTAGTCATTTTTCACTTTTGATATTTTAATGATAGCTCTTTTATCAACCTGCAAGCAATGAAGCCCGTTATTAGGTAGGGAATTACAGTGGTTGCAAAGGTGGGCTTTTTATTTTTCAATTAATGCAAACAACTACTATCCCAAATTTCAGTAGAATGATTTAAATATATTTGTTTGTAGCTCAACATCAACTAAATGATTCATGCTAATCAGAGTATAAAGAATTGAATAATTATCAAACAATTTATAAATGGAAGACTATTTCCGGTCAGGAAATAGACTAAAGTTCTGGAGTTGATGTGCTATTTACTTGTAGACCTTCAAAAAAATTCAATTAATTTAAAGTCAAAGGATGCAACACCCCAAAAAAATAAAGAAAAAGCAACAAATGACTATTTACAAAGAAAAAAAAACAATTTACAAAAAAAAAACTATTTACCTATGATTGGAAATAATGCTTTAGGAACTACCCATTGATAGGAAATGGGATATCTTCACTAGTCAAAGACTTCAACTTATAAGTGTTATCACCCAAGATTTCAAAAATTTAATATGGGCCTATCCATAATTTGTTGAATTTACCATGTTCACATTTACGTTCATGAGCTTTATTCCAATAAAGGACTAAATCATATATTCTAAAAGTCTTTAGTCTAGCTCATTTATCAAACCATGTTTTTACCACAAATTGATGCCTAGCAAAATTATCTATAGCTTGAGTATGTTTCTCATCTAAATACATCAATTGCAACAATCAGACTTCTATTTGGTAATGTAATCCAATATATTCTTGTGCAAACTACCAAGTAGGGATTTTTAAGTTTATTGGTAGTATAGGATCTACCCCATAGACTAAGTGATAAGGAGAATTCCCTAATGTAGCTTTCATCCTAGTACGATCTACCCAAAGGGAGAATTTTAACAAAGAATGTCATTATCTAGGGTTCTTTTCAATCAATTTTCTAATTATATCCAATAGATTTTTATTTAATGATTCAGCTAATCTATTTCCCTATGGATAATAGTTAGATAAACATTTTAATGTTATGCCATATTCAAATTCCCAATTAGAAAATTTCAATGAAGCAAAAGTAGGGCCATTACCACATACCAATGCATATGGCATTCCAAACCTGGTGATGATATTCTCTTCCAAGAATTTGATGAACACATATGTAGTGCATTACTTGCTAGGACATGCCTTTGTCCATCTAGTATAATAGTCTATATCAATTAATATAAATCTATGGCTAGTGGAAGATGGAGGATTGATGGTTCCAATAAAGTATAATCCCCATTATGAAAAGGGACACATCTCCATTGCCAGATGTAATGGTTGAGGATTGAACCTTCCTTTATCTGATGTCATTTGACACATATAGCAGTGTTTAATGTGTTCATATGTATCTTTAAAAATTGTTAGCCAATAGTAACCATCTCTCAGAATGAGGTGTGTAGTGGCTAGGGTCGCTCCATGATTTGTTCCAAATTTATCATGTAGTTCCTACAACACTTTATCAGCTTTTTTTCTATTTAAACATCTCAAATAGATTCCTTCATGGTTTATTTTGAATAGAGCTCCTCCTTTAATCATGTAACTCTATTATTTTATCTTAAGGGCTCTTCTTTAATTCCTTTACATATGATTAGGGAAAGTGTGGATAACCAAATAGTGTCAGATGTCTAAATACCAGTCTTCTTAATCTTTTACATCCAAAGTTTATTGTTGATTCGAGATTTGCAGGTCTATTTTTGCAATAGATCTAACCAAAGATTGTCCCTGGACCAACCTCATGGGTATGATTTCTAAATAAAATTCTTGTAAAACAGTGACCCATTTGGCTCTCTTTTCTCCAAGTTCACTCTGTGTTAACAACATTTTGACCACTAAATTTGGAACAATAGCTTTGACTATACTCTTGAGGATGTAGTGTCTAAACTTATATACTACTTTGACTAGAGCAAAGACTTTTTTCTCAATATCTATTTATCTCGATGTAACACCCCTCCATTTTGGATGTTTGGATAGGCAGTGATTTCCTTGTAATGCTTTTTTCTATTTATGTTGTGACTTTGGAACTTGGTGATTATTTCATCGTGAACTATTAAGTGATGTGTATGTAATATTTTGATGTGATGTTATTTTCTTCTGATGTTATCTTTATGGCATGTTTTGGATTAACTTATAAGATATTTGATTTAATGATGTTTTATGTTGTTGATCATATCATGGATGTTATAATCATTAGTTAGTAATTTTGTATTGGTTAAGGGGACGAGATTGTATCACTCGCTTGCGAGTGCCCTACGATTCTGAGATTTCATCTTCACGGTGTGTTTGATCATATTATATATATATGCATGTTCGATGTACTCTTTGTTCACAGGTTGATAGGTACATGAAATCGACTCTCCCTGGTTCACAAGTTTGAGTGTGTCCATTGACCAATGGTAATTGATTGGGAGATAGTAGCTAGGTTTTTTGTGCCCTTTCGTCGCCCTAGTCATAGTGTGTCATCGAGTTGTTGTCAAGTTAGTTGTTTTAATTTGGTCTATTTCACCTTGAGTATTTATTTAATTTCATATTATAAAGTTAGGTGTAGTTTAAATGATGATTAAATGTATTAGTTGCAATGTTGAAACGTTATTTATTTTATTGATTGATTTGATTTAATTAATAAAGTTAGATTGAGTTTATTGATTAATTAGATTAATGGTGATATATAAATTAAAATAGTTGTTTTGGAATTATTGTATATTAAGATTTAATTAAAATAAAGGTTGAAATCATGTTTGGAAAGTTATAGTTAAATTAAAATAAATAAATAAATGAAAATGTGTTTTTAATTTCACTTTTGAAAATTATTGATAAAGAAAATTTTGTGCAAAATTTGAATTCTTTTGTTTAAAGAATTTTGAAAAATGCATGAATTATTAAAGGTTTTAAATTTAAAAATTGGAAATTTCCCCAAATTGTTCAATAAATTTAGTTGGTGGGGATATTTTTAGGGGTTTGACCAATTTGGGGAAAAACTATATTTTAGAAAATGGAATTTTAAATTTGGATTTTGGTTGTGGCTTTGCTTGGATTGGTGAAGGAGATAGAAACTCTTACTTGTGCTGAATTCAAAAGAGGAATTGAAAGTACCATTGGAATCTCCAAGCTTTGGAGGAAAAATCAGGTTCTTCCTTATTTTTTGTTTTTTGTTTCATTTTGAAAAGAATTCAAATCCTTGTTTTGCTATTTGAAAATCCCTAAAATGATGTTTAAATTCAATGGAAAACCCATGTCAATTGGTTCTAAACTTTAAATCTTCTATTGAAATTTTGAAAATGAAATCAAACAAGAATTCAAACAGTGGGTAAATAGAAAGAAAATCAAAAGAAATTGACATTTCAAAACTGAGATTTAAACCCAACTGTTGCTTTGCCAATTTGTTATTTTATCACAAGATTTTATTGTGCATTTGCACAATTTAACTGGAAATGGAGATTATGGGTTTATGAATATATATTGTCCTTGCATATGTTTATTTATTTATTTTCTGGTTTATAAACCAGAAAATAAACCTTGTGTTTTTTTTTGGGCATATGTGAAGTTCTTCTATATTTTTGTGAAGAGTTTATTTTTACATTTTAAAAATGTAATAAAATAAAATCAGGTTCTTCCTTATTTTTTGTTTTTTGTTTCATTTTGAAAAGAATTCAAATCCTTGTTTTGCTATTTGAAAATCCCTAAAATGATGTTTAAATTCAATGGAAAACCCATGTCAATTGGTTCTAAACTTTAAATCTTCTATTGAAATTTTGAAAATGAAATCAAACAAGAATTCAAACAGTGGGTAAATAGAAAGAAAATCAAAAGAAATTGACATTTCAAAACTGAGATTTAAACCCAACTGTTGCTTTGCCAATTTGTTATTTTATCACAAGATTTTATTGTGCATTTGCACAATTTAACTGGAAATGGAGATTATGGGTTTATGAATATATATTGTCCTTGCATATGTTTATTTATTTATTTTCTGGTTTATAAACCAGAAAATAAACCTTGTGTTTTTTTTTGGGCATATGTGAAGTTCTTCTATATTTTTGTGAAGAGTTTATTTTTACATTTTAAAAATGTAATAAAATAAATCTTTTTGTTTACATTTTTGGTGGAGAGGCAGGGGAGCCAGCCCCATCGCCGCCTAGCCGCAGGGGAGCTGGGTTGTGTGCGTAGCACACAGGCCGCGCCCATAGGGTAGGCAGATTGTGTGCTAAGCACATAGGCCACCACCCATGAGGGAGGTGCCCTGTGTGCTTAGCACATAGGCCGCCGCCGATGGTTGGGGCCTGCATGCCCTATTTAGGGTTTGGCCCTTTATTTTCCAAAAAAAATGTTTTTTCTTTTTTTTATTATTATTTATTAATATCTAATTTTATTTTATATATGTATATATATTATATATTATAATATTTGCATATTATAATACATAATATGTATATATATTATATATATATAAATATAATATATTTTAATTTATGTAAATATTTTTTTTGTTTAAAGATTTAAATATACATATTATATATATATGAAATATATATAATATGTATATGTTAAATATTAAGGCTTTAATTTTAATTATTAGGATTATAAAATTAATATATATTATGTTTTAGTTGTATGTTTAAATGAGGTTTAAATATTTTTTAAAGGGGAACTGTTTAGTTTTAAAAATGAATATTACATTATTATAGTTGAAATGGAATTGTCATTATAATAAATAATTTTATTTAAAAGATTATTTTAAATCCTTATCCATGTTTGAGCAAGAAGAATTAAATTATTTGTTTAAATTCTTTCATGTAGATAATGGGATCAGATTTCTTTTAAGTGTGTGCCAATAATGTTAATATTTGAATCAACTTCATGCACTATGCTATTGTTTGGCTTGGATTTAGGAAATACTAACATTAGGTTATTCAGATGCCTGAAATGTTGTTTAAATGATGTTTCATCCCTTTTGATGTTGGGCAATGGGGTTGTTTGTCTAGTAAGTCTTCTAGAGGAGTTCTCTAGGTTGGGATGTTCTATGTAGTGGTTCGACTTGTGAATTGCCTTGGGAAATGTGTAGAGTTGTATTATGTTGTTGTACCCAGTTTTCACGAACAGGGATGGGTTTTTCCTCCTTGGAATTAGGAGAGGGTTATGTGGTTTGTGTCTCCTTTGGAAGGAGCAGGTTTTGTATTTTGTTTCCTCCAGTGTTTGGAGTGAGTTTCTCTTGTTTGTTTCCTCCTTGGATTGGAGAGGTCATCTTTCTAGTTTAAGCATTGGATTGTGGTTTTGGTACTATGTGTGTTGTCGCTAGGAGAGTGGCTCTTTATGGGGGTCCAGCACACAAAGGGGCGCCAGTGTAACTTACCTAAGGTTTAATCAAGAGACAACTTAAAAGAATTAACGGGGACCTTTCACACTAATAAAGTTAATGATTGCCTCTCTCATGAAGCATGTGTTTGTCATGGCTCGAGATGAGACGAGACACATAGTGTTGCATGAGGATCTGATGGCCGCTAGAGGCAAGCCAGGGTAACCCAAGATGGGGGTCTGGTACCCTAGGAAGGTTGAGCTAGGGTAACTCATGGAAATCTATGTATGAAAATCTTCCTACGTCAGTTGTTAGTTAGTTATTGTGTGGTGTACAGATGAGGTACATGATCATTGTTCTCTGGAAGCATTGTAACTTTGTGTTAAGTGATATTGTGGTTGTAGTTGTTTCAGTTTAGTTATGTTTTTGCATGTGTCTAGAGGTAGACGATCTTGTGTTGGATTCCTTGTTACTATCTCCTAGCATGGGGGTGATCCTTCGGGTATCATGCGGTTGGGTGGAACATGCACCTTATTCTATTGGGTTGTCTTCTTGTTCATGTTGACGAGATTTCTAGTTGAAGAGTTCGTGGGATCCAATTTCTCCCTTGCTTATTTCTTTTAGTTGATATTGTATTTTATTACCCCTCATTTTTTATCAAGGTGGAATTTGTAATATGTAATCATGATTATTGGAGTTATCTCATTCGAGGAATGAGCGTTGTAATCTTATTATAAATTAATTTTTGTTTGAAATCATGTGGTATTTATTATTCTTGATGTAATTAATCTTATTTGGAATGTATGTGTTCTTAATGCTTTATGTAATTAAATGTTATGGTTAATTCATGTTTCTTGTTTGGGTTTAAGTAAATCTATCTCGTAACCTTAGGGGATTGGTTGGCTTTTGGCTAGTGAACTTGCTTGTTATTTGTTCTTAATAAAAAAAAAATTGGTTCGTTTGTGTATTAAATTGCAACTTCCCCTAGGGTTGTGTGGTAGGGCATTACACATGGTATCAGAGCCCAAGTTTAAACACTGGGCGCTCTGGGATAATGTGGACCCATTAAACTATTAGTCACGTAGGTCTATACTCTAGGCACTATGAGCCATGGCATTGACCTAGACGCTCTATTTGGTAGTCATGTTTTCCTTTTGGGTTGATCTCACTTGTCTACCTAGAAGTTGTTATTACATGGTGTAGGTCCAATGGTGTAGGAAACTAGTGGAAAGGATAGGATCCTTGGTGTAGTGTACAATGCACCGATAGCCTTCCAACTGGAAGAATGCATTATGGACAATTGTGTAGTGTGTGAATTTGGTGTGTTTTGTGTGGTGGACGACAACCAGTTTGGTTGTTATTTATGCCCATTGCATGTCTTCTTGTGCTTTACTTCTTTGTGCCAGTGACTTCCTGATTGAACCTATGTGGTTTTGGAGTTGCTTTTGCTTGTTATATTGTTTTGAAATTATGAAATATGGTAATAGAAAATGAATGATCATGTTGTTAGTTCATAGAGATTTGTGCATACTCTCATATGGTTGATGCATTTGTGTGAAAGTGATTTTGTGATGATGAAACCATGATTGTATTTGTTCCTATGTTAGAACCATAAATAACTCTTGTCCTCTCCCTCTTCCCATTGGTTTAATGAAGATGCCTGTTCTTGAGAGTGTGGTGTATTGAAACCCATGGTATGTTGTATCTTATGAGAAAATGTTTATGTATTCATGAAGGTTGTTTTATTAGATCAAACCTTGGGTAAAGGACCTAAGTCCCCAAGTTGCGTTCATAATCATGGAAAATGTATAATATGAATAGAAAATTGTTTTGCAAAAAGAAAAAGTTTAGAGAAAAAGGATTAGTGAAACCATTATATGTTAATGATAATTGCATAATAGGTGCATCTTGTAGGTGAGGCCTATGATCCCCAACTTTACTTTTGAGTCTTAAGAAATCATGTAGATGTTAAATTATTGTACCTGGTTTCAAAATGCAAAATTTTAAATGAATGTTGAAGTGATAATGTTGCATACCTTGTCTTGAGTAAACAATGTAATGATATCACACTATGTGTGGCTTTTTGAGGATTCCCGGTGATGTGTATTGGTGCATATGTGTATTATGTATGTTAATCCATGGGTATGTGTTTTGGAGATGTGGTTGGTGGTTGCTTCACCATATTGATTTGTATAGATTGACAGCGTGCTTGGTTGGGTCGATTATAACATGGGTTGCTATTGTTTTATGTTGAGGTATGGAGTCATTTGGTTTTAGAACCATTGAATATGTGTGATTTTATGGAGTTTTTACTAGGGGTACTTGCAGGCTTCCAAGAGTAAGCCTGACCTTGGGGGGGAGGATGTAACACCCCTCCATTTTGGATGTTTGGATCGACAGTGCTTTCCTTGTAATGCTTTGTTCTATTTATGCTCTGACTTTGGAACTTGGTGATTATTTGATCATGAAAATTTAAGCGATGCATATGTAATATTTTGATGTGATGTTATTTAATTATGTTGTTATCTTTATGGCATGTTTTGGATTAACTTAGAAGATATTTGATTTAATGATGTTTTATGTTGTTGATCATATCATGGATGTTAGAATCGTTAGTTAGTAATTGTGTATTGGACATTTTTGATGGAAGTGAAGTGTCTCATTTTCTCGAGAATGCACCATGAAAGATCGACGTCACGGTTCCAGCGCGCTTCGAGCGGGCGAAAGAATCCGTTTACCGCGGTTATGGCCGGTCAAACCTTCGGTCAAACTAGGATCAGGGCCGTCCAGGAAGCGGAAAAAATGATTGTTTCGGAAATCAAAGGAAGCAGTGTCAAGTCGAAGAGCTCGTCGAGACGATTCCGACGGCGTTCGTTTCGTCAGAATCCGACATCGTATGCTCAACTTATCGGCGGTCAAAGTTTCAGGTTGACTTGTTGAGTGGGCCGTGCGGATCGCGGCGTCATCAACCAGTCCGTGCGATGCGGAATCCGCTGGATGGTCCGGGTGAGACACTTGGCCTTCGAGTCGTTGTCTGGAACCAATGGGTGATAATACGTGTCATCGTACATATCGCCCGATGCGTGGCGATCCCGTCGGCATATCACATTGGCAGGCCGCGATCATAAATGCGAGTTAGCACGATCATTAGCTGAGTTAGCGAACCGTCGGCTGTGCCCGGATTATATCATCGTCGTCATCCGATTTGAGTGGACACATCAGCGGTATCGGCCCGATCATAATCCGCCCGCATTAAGCTTATCTGGCCTTGACGTGGACTCTCCGGTCTGCGTTAAGTTGAATTTTCTAACAAAACTTGTTTTAGCGTGGGGCACCGATCTCTGCCTCTTTCGTCAGCGAGAATTCCGGGTTGCCATTCCACGGCATGGGCTATAGTTTGGAACCGGTTGTTTGGTTGGTAAAAGCCGACGGCCGGGAGTCGAACCCCCGACCGCCGGCCTAATAAAATGTATAGCCACCGGTGCACCAACAAACGCGGCTTACTATATTATGGAGCGTTGTGCGTTTTGTTAAGTAAATCAAGCCGAATGCCTTAAATACAAAACCAACTCCCCTATTTTGAAAATTAAAACAAACAAATATCCTTTTTAAAGGATATAATCAAACCACCAAAACAATAAGCCCGATAATGATTTATAACAAGGGGCTTAGATTGATTAAATTGATTTATTTTGATTTTTCTAAAGGAGATTATTAAAGATATTATGTAAAGGGGGGATATTTTTAATGATTTTTATGTAAAAAGGGAAGATTTGAAGATTTTTGGAGAGATAAGGAAATATTTTGTAAATCAATTGGTTAGTAACCAAATTGAGAAAATTCTTTGTATAAAAGGGGGGCTTGAGGTAAGTGTTGGAATCAAGTTATTTTCAGGTGATGAAGTCCTGATGCTGAGGTGACGGAAGAGGGGTCTTGTTGAAGAGTTTTCAAATCATTCTTGCATATCAGAGCATCGTTACGCTGCCGAATTGCTTGAAGAATGGTGGTGCCATTGTAATCGATTTTGGAGTTAATCGGATCGGTCTCTCTATTGGAGTGGACCCGGAGACGTAGTCACATTCTGTGACGAACTCCGTTATCAAGCGTTGTTTTCACTTCTCTTCTTCTCTCTCTTTCTGTTTCTCATTTCCTTCATTTCTGTTATAATCACCTTGTTAATTCTTTTCATTCTATTATTTCCTTAAGTTAATTTTGATCTAATTAACTTGAAATAATCATTGTAAAAGAATTGTAAAAGTTAAACATTTCAATCACGCAATCTAGTCTAGATCCATATACAGATCAAGTGGTATCAGAGCTCAGTTGACTATTATTGCGGTTATTTGTTTTTTGAATGCTAACGAGATCCAGGATTCAAAAGGGTGAAGGCAAGCTTGAAGACTTTGATCCTGAGATTGGAAAGCGAAGAACATTTCCAAAGATGTCAATTTCTGGAAAGGAGGTTCCTGAAGAAATCAGTGAGCAGGAGTTTCGAAGAGCATTCCTTGAGATGAAGGCAAAGGTGGACATACTTTTTCAGGAGAGACAAGAACGGAAGGCACGTGAAGAAGGTTCGTCGAAGCAAGAAGATCGCAAAGACATGAAAGGGAAACATCATGAAGATGGTGGCAAGAAACCAGATCATCCCTTTTCTTCTTCTCCTCCCTCTTCTCCTTCTCCTTCTTCTCCATCTTCTCCTCATTCTATTTCTTCTAATCCTTTCAAGAGTGGATATAAGCCTAAAATAAAACTGGATGTAAAATTTGATTTGCCTAAATATTGTGGTGAACTTAATGCTGATAAATTGGATGATTGGATTCAACAAATAGAGGTCTACTGTAGAGTCCAGAATCTAATAGATGATGTTGATAGGATCCAATTAGCTTCTCTTCGTTTAGGAGGTACAGCCTTAACTTGGTGGGAGAGTAAGTCTAAGGCAGAAGTTTCACAACATGGTAGAGTCAGTTTAACTTGGGCAGAGTTTGTTAATGCACTTAAGAAGCAGTTTTATCCCTTAGGACATATGCAGCAGTTAATGATGGATTGGCAAATGTTTAGGCAAGGGAAAGGTCAAACTGTCCAAGAGTACACCCATGAATTTAGGAAGAAGGCTATTGCTTTGAATGTTCCTTTGTATACCCAGGACACGTTGTTGAAGTACATAGGAGGTTTGCATTCCTACCTTAGGCATTCCATTTTGGTATTAAACCCTTGTAACTTGGATGAAGTGTCTGTTCAGGCAACACACTTAGAGTCAAGGGGTAAAGGATCTTTTATTGATAATGATGTAAAGAAATCTTCTAAGAATGCAGAGACAGGGAAAGGGAAGAAGGCAACTACAGTGAAGAAGGATGAGAAACTTTCTTGCACTCATTGTGACAAGGAAGGTCATGATGAAAATCACTGCTGGAAGTTACATCCCGAATTGAAGCCTAAGTGGGCTCAAAGACGTAATCAGAAACAGAAAGGTAAGGAAAAATCCATGAATGTTGTTATGGATCTTGGTTCAGATTCAGATGATGAGACTAAGATAACAGCGATGGGTCTAAAAGGTAAAGCCTCTATTTCTGGTGTTTCTGTTGCAAGTTGTGCTTCTTCTTCTACAGTTAATGATTTCTCTAAAGATGCAAAAAGGAATGAGCTTTTTCATTTAAGGGTTATGGCTAAGAACACTAAAATTGATGCACTCATAGATAGTGGTTCTCAGGTTAATCTGATTTCAGAAAGTGTTGTAAATAACTTGGGATTAAGAACTACACCACATAAGAAACCTTATCCACTAGGTTGGATTTGTGAAAATGATAAGCTGCAAGTAACAAAACAATGCACCTTAAGGTTCACAATCACTAGTAAATTTGTGGATGAAGTTCAGTTTGATGTAGTTCCATTGGATATCTGTGGGATAGTGCTTGGTAGCCCTTATCTTTATGACAGAAAAGCAATCTTCTATAGGCAACAAAATCATTATCACTTGTTTAAGGATGGCATTCAGTACATAGTACATTCTCACAAGATTAAGACTGATCAATCTTTTGCAAACACAGGGCAGTTAAAGAGGGTAATTAATGCAAGTAAAGAGTTAACTCTTATGTCTGTCAGTACAGGTGGTTCTAAACATGAACTTGGAGTAGCTAACCAGGGTCAGATGTTGCAGGATGCACTTGCAGTACAGCATGAGAAAAAGATGATTGAAAGCATTGATGGATCCTTGGGTAAAAATGTTCCTGTTGTAAAGGATCGAATTGTTGTTGACTTAATTTCTTTCATTTCTGCATTGATGTTCAGCTTGATGCTAGTCAATTTTTGTTGGTTAGTGGCTACGACATTGGATGTAGATGTTTATGGAAGTGATAACATTATGTTTATGTTCAACAACATTGTTGCAGTCTTCATTGTGCTTGTGAGTCAGGTTTTCAGATGTACAGAAGATACAGGACAAGTGGGGAGGCCAAATCCTCACTTATTGTCAAAGTAAATGCCACATTTGGAGGTCCAAAAGGTCTTCAGTGGGGAGGCCTGATCCGGTGGACATTTTTCAGTGAAAATTGAAGTGTCTTATTTTTCTCCAGAATCAGCACCATCAGGAAGATCACCGGCGTCACGGATTCCAAACTTCGAGCGGGCGAAAGGTCCGTTTACTACGAGTTATGGCCAGTCAAACCTTTGGTCAAACTGGGATCCGGGGGCATCAAGGCGGAAAAAATGATTGTTTGAAATCAACAAAGCGGCGTCATCGCCCAAAGAGCTCGTCGAGACGATTCCGGCAACGTTCATTTCGTCGAAATCCGACATCGGAGGCTCAACTCATCAGCGGTCAAAGTTTGCAGTTGACTTGTTGAGGTGGACCGTACGGATGCTGACGTCATCAACCAGTCCGTACCGTACGGAATCCACTTGGATGAATTCGGGCGAGACACGTGGCGGCAGAGTCGTTGTACGGAACCAATCGGGTGATGACACGTGTCATCCGTACATGTCACAAGTGATGCGTGGCAGTCCCGGTCAGCATATACGTGGCAGGCACAGTCATCGTCTGAGTTGGCACAGTCATTGGCTGAGTTGGCAGACACGTCGGCAGCGCAGTTGGCAGTACACGTCGGCCGAGTCAGAAAGCCACGTCGTCATCCGATTTGGTGGACACATCAACGGTATCGGCCAGTCATAATCCGCCACGTGGCGCCCTCCTGGCACGGCACGTGGACTCTCCCTCGGTCTGCGTTCGTTGAATTTTCTAACAAAAACTTGTTTTGCCCGCGTGGGGCTCGATCTCTATACCTCTCGTCCGCGAGAATTCCGGGTTGCCATTCCACCGCAACATCCGCGCCTAACTATATTTGAATACCGGTTTCTTTTGTTCTATGTTTGTTGAGATTTGGTTGGTAAAAGCCGACGGCCGGGAGTCGAACCCCCGACCGCCGGCCTAATAAAATGTATAGCCACCGGTGCACCAACAAACGCGGCTTACTATATTATGGAGCGTTGTGCGTTTTGTTAAGTAAATCAAGCCGAATGCCTTAAATACAAAACCAACTCCCCTATTTTGAAAATTAAAACAAACAAATATCCTTTTTAAAGGATATAATCAAACCACCAAAACAATAAGCCCGATAATGATTTATAACAAGGGGCTTAGATTGATTAAATTGATTTATTTTGATTTTTTCTAAAGGAGATTATTAAGATATTATGTAGGGGGGATATTTTAATGATTTTTATGTAAAAGGGAAGATTTAGAAGATTTTGGAGATAAGGAAATATTTTGTAAAATCAATTGGTTAGTAACCAAATTGAAAATTCTTTATTGTATAAAAGGGGGCTTGAGGTAGTGTTGTAATAAGTTTCTTTTCGGTGATGAAGTCCCTATCTTGAGGCGTCAAAGAAGTCTTGTGGAAATTCTTTAGATCATTCTTGCATATCAGAGCATCGTTACGCTGCCGAATTGCTTGAAGAATGGTGGTGTTTTTGTAATTGATTCTGGAGTTAATCGGATCGGTCTCTCTATTGGAGTGGACCCGAAGACGTAGTCACTTTCGTGACGAACTCTGTTATCAAGCGTTGTTTGCACTTCTCTTCTTCTCTCTTTACGTTTCTCATTTCCTTCATTTACTGTTATAATCACCTTGTTAATTCTTTTCATTTTGTTGTTTCCTTAAGTTAATTTGATTTAATTGGCAGAGTAATCATGCCGAAATTTGTAAAGTTAAGCATTTAAATCTTGATGGTCTAGATCTATCTGAGATCAATTGGTGAAGGGGATAGGATTGTATCACTTGCTTGTGAGTGCCCTACGATTCTAAGATTTCCTCTTCACGGTGTATTTGATCATATTATATGTATATGCATGTTTTTTTTGTACTCTTTGTTCGCAGGTTGATAGGTACATGACATCGACTCCACCTGGTTCATAGGTTTGAGTGTGTCCATTGACCAACGATAATCGATTGGGAGATAGTAGCTAGGTTTTCCATGCCAAGTCATCACCCTAGTCATAGCGTGTCGTCGGGTTGTTGTCAAGTTAGTTGTTTTAATTTGATCCATTTCACCTTGAGTATTTATTTAATTTCATATTATAAAGGTTATTAAATGTTAGGTGTAGTTTAAATGATGATTAAATGTATTTAGTTGCAATCTTGAAACATTATTTATTTTATTGATTTATTTCATTTAATTAATAAAGTTAGATTGAGTTTATTGATTAATTAGATTAATGGTGATATATAAATTAAAATAGTTGTTTTGGCATTATTATATATTAAGATTTAATTAAAATAAAGGTTGAAATCATGTTTGGAAAGTTATAGCTAAATTAAAATAAATAAATAAATCAATAAATGAAAATGTGTTTTTAATTTCACTTTTGAAAATTATTGATAAAGAAAATTCTGCGTAAAATTTGTATTCTTTTGTTTTAAAGAATTTTGAAAAATACATGAGATTTGAATTAGAAAGTTAAAATTTGTTTTAAATTTAAAAATTGGAAATTTCACCAAATTGTTCAATAAATTTAGTTGGTGCAGGGGATATTTTAGGGTTTGACCAATTTGGGGAAAAAACTCTATTTTAGAAAATGGAATTTTCATATAATTTGGATGGGCAATTTGGGGAAGGGATTTTTTGGCTGTGGCTTTACTTGGATTGGTGAAGGAGATAGAAAATCTTGCTTGAGTTGAATTCAAAAGAGGAATTGAAAGCACCATTGGAATCTTCAAGCTTTGGAGGAAAAATCAGGTTCTTCCTTGTTTTTTGTTTCATTTTGAAAAGAATTCAAATCCTTGATTTGCTATTTTAAAATCCTTAAAATAATTTTTAAATTCAATGGAAAACCCATGTCAATTGGTTCTAAACTTTTAATCTTCTATTGAAATTTTGAAAATGAAATCAAACAAGAATTCAAACAGTGGGTAAATAGAAAGAAAATCAAAAGAAATAGACATTTCAAAACTGAGATTTAAACCCAACTGTTGCTTTGCCAATTTGTTATTTTATCACAAGATTTTATTGTGCATTTGCACAATTAAGCTGGAAATGGAGATTATGGGTTTATGAATATATAATGTGCTCGCATATGTTTATTTATTTTCTGGTTTATAAACCCTGTGTTTTTTTTGGGCATATGTGAAGTACTTCTATATTTTTGTGAAGAGTTTATTTTTACATTTTAAAAATGTAATAAAATAAATCTTTTTGTTTGCATTTGTGGTGGGGAGGCAGGGGAACCAGCCCCACCACTGCGCAGCCCCAGGGGAGGCGGGCTATGTGTGTAGCACATAGGCCGCACCCATAGGGTAGGCAGACTATGTGCTAGCACACAGGCCGCCGCCGGTGGTTGGGCCCTGCGTGCTCTATTTAGGGTTTGGCCTTTGTTTTTAAAAAATTTCATTGTTTCTTTTATTATTATTATTATTTATTAATATCTAATTTTATTTTATATATGTATATATATTATATATATAAATATAATAAATTTTAATTTATGTAAATATTTTTTTTCTTTAAAGATTTGAATATACATATTATATATATATGAAATATATATAATATGTATATGTTAAATATTAAGGCTTTAATTTTAATTATTCGGATTATAAAATTAATAAATATTATGTTTCAGTTGTATGTTTCAATGAGGTTTAAATATTTTTTAAAGGGGAATTGTTTCTTTTTAAAAATGAATATTGCATTATTATAGTTGAAATGGAATTGTCATTATAGTAAATAATTTTATTTAAAAGATTATTTTAAATCCTTATCCATGTTTGAGCAAGAAGATTTAAATTATTTGTTTAAATTCTTTCATGTCGATAATGGGATCAAATTTCTTTTAAGTGCATGCCAATAATGTTAATAATTGAATCGACTTCATGCACTAAGCTATTGTTTGGCTTGGATTTAGGAAATCCTAGCACTAGGTTATTTAGATTCCTAAAATGTTGTTTAAATGATGTTTCATCCTTTTTGATGTTGGGAAATGGGGTTGTTTGTCTAGTAAGTCTTCTAGAGGAGTTCTCTAGGTTGGGATGTTTTATGTAGTGGTTCGACTTGCAAATCACCTTGGGAAATCTATAGAGTTCTATTATGTTGTTGTACCTGGTTTTCACGAACGGGGATGGGTTTTTCCTCCTTGGAATTAGGAGAGGGTTATGTGGTTTGTGTCTCCTTTGGAAGGAGCGGGTTTTGTATGTTGTTTCCTCCAGTGTTTGGAGTGATTTTCTCTTGTTTGTTGTCTCTTTGGATTGGAGAGGTTATCTTATCTAGTTCACCCTTGGTGATTGGTTTTGTTGGGTATATTGTCAATAGGAGAGTGGCTCTTTATGGGGGTCCAACACACAAAGGGGCACTAGGGTAACTCACTTAGGGTTTTAAGTAAGTGATAACATAAAAAGAATTAATGAAAAACTATCAGACTAATCAAGATAATTAATGCCTCTCTCATAACTCATTCACTTTTAAGGTTTGAGATGAGACAAGAAGCACAGTTTGTATGAGGGTTCGGCGGCTGGTAGAGTTGAGCCAGGATAACCCAAAGTGGGGGTCAGTTGCCTAAGACAGTTGAGCTAGGGTAACTCATAGCAAATGTCATGTGACACTCTCTCTATGTCAACCAGAAGTCAGCTTGTTGTACTACGTAAATGATCCTTGTTCTCTGGAAGCATCGTAACCTTTGTGTTAAGTGATGTTGTGGCTACAGTTGTTTCACTCGCTTATTTTTAGCCTCAGGTCTATGGTAGATGGTCTCAGGTAGGAATTTTTGGTTACTATCTCCTAGCATCGGGGTGAGCTCTTGGGTATCAAGCACAGCTTGGGTGGGAACATGCACCTTATTCCATTGGGTTGTCTTCTTGTTCATGTGATCTAGATTTTCCAGCTTGGAGAGTTCTGGATCCAGCTTTCTCCCTTTCTTAATTCTTTTCTTCAATTGATCTTTGTATTTTATTATCCCTCATTTGTTATCGAGGGAATTTGTAATATGTAATCATGCTTAATGGATTTATCTCATTCGGGGAATGAGCATTGTAACCTTGTAAATTAACTGTATTTGAAATCATGAGGTATTTATTATTCTATGATGTAAAATATTATGTATGAAATGTATGTGAACTTATTTGTTAAGTAAATTAAATGTTATGAATTTTAATTCATGTTTCTTGGTTGGGTTTAAGTAACTCGGTCTCGTAACCTTAGGGGTTGTTGGCAATTGGTTAAGTGAACTTGCATGTTAAATATTCTTAATCAAAAAAAAAATAGTTTGTTTGTGTAGCAAACTACAACTCTCTAAGGTTGCGCGGTAGGCTGCCATATCTTACTATTATGATATTAATTCCAAAATTTGGTCAAGCACTATTTATCATTGAATAGGATAGTTCCAACTATTATATATCTATTAGCAACATTAATTATATATATGTTAGCAAAATTAATCGATTTATTTTCACACTATTATTTTACTATCATAGTTCTTATCACAAAATAGTAGGAAGATTGAATTAGATTTCTAGTTAGATAATTCTTGTTTGTTCTAATTGCATTTCATACTTAATTTACTCATTTCAACCCTTAGGAATATAGCCCCAATTCCTTTCACAAGTTCTACGCTCCTAGATTGACACAAGGAACAAACTGAAATATTCCACCAAAAATCTAGCCACAAGCTTAAAAGTTACAATTACATTTTTATCCAAACATTTGGTTCCTATTATGGTGCCTATTTTGAAACCTATTTTATTTTGTTGTGCATCACTAGTTTGATCCATAGGACAAATAACAACATTTTTTATTTCCAAATATGTGATTTTGATATGGTAAAGCATGGCTTGTCTACTTATAATTTTTCTACCTATGAAAATATTGTGAAGGAGCAATATTAAATCATTGATACATTTATTCACACCACTTCACCTAATCTTCATTCTTCTCCCAAAATATCCCCTACTTGTGGGAGTGTTTTGGTGTATAAGAGGATACAATCATTTACAATCATGGTAATCATTTTGGCTCTTTTCCCAATATCTCTCCTACTTGTGAGGGTATCTTGGTGCAAGAGGATCCAATCATTGAGAATCATGTTTGTTTCCCTCCTAGCACCTCTCCTGATTGGGAAAATATTGTGTCACAAGAGGATGAAATTATTGATATATTTTCAAATGATAATAAGGTGGCTTGCATAGATGAATTTTCAAATTAACATTAAGTCCTCCATTAATAGAAGATCTCCAACAAGCTAAAATTATACACCCACATTTGATTATTGGACCTCCTAAATATCCTCTAATTATTGAACCTCCTAAACCACCTCTCATTATAGGACCTCCCAAACCTTATGAACATATCCTATAATTTGCAAAACAACTCTGTAGTAACCATGTGCAACAATATGCATTGAAGCAACCAGGTTATCATGCAGTTACTCACACATATAACACTACCTCAACCATCCATTCCATTACCTCAACCATATCTTCCACCTCCACTTAGCCTTCCTCAACATAATGGTAAAGAATATGATCTTGTTGAGAAACTTCATAATACTCCAGCCAAGATTTCCCTTTGGGATTTGATTCAAACATCACCAACATACCACAAGATGCTCTAAGAGGCTTTGAGAAAGATTGATATCTCACCTTCTATCAAACTAAATGATTTAACAACCTTGTTTGATTGTATGTAGGAAGAAAAGTTGGATATTACCTTCCCTCAACATGAATTACCTACACTTGAGGTTCAAAACAAACATGATGCTCTAATGATAATGGTTTCTATTAATAAATTTTGGATTAGGTGTACTCTCATTGATAATGGATCAGGTCTTACTATTTCTAGCATTGATCTTCTAGATAAAATTTGTGTGGATAAGAATCTTATAGAACCTAATGATCATTGTATTAGTGACTTTGATAATGTTAGTAGGAAAACATTAGAGACAATTACGCTACCCATTAAGGTAGGACCCATGGTTTTTCCTAACCCTATATATATCATGTTGAGACCACTTTCATATAATATTCTCCTATGTAGACTATAGACTTGTCTACTCTTGGCCATGAGATGAAGTATGAATATAATAACCAGATATATATGGTTAAAGAAAATGAACAAAGTTATAACTCACAAATCAAAGCCGAAAATAACACTTCCAACTCTCTTAATACTTTGATTCCATCTTTAAAAGTTAATCCATTACCTTCCAAGGATAATGATACTATGAAGGTACTCTTGGGTGACGATTGGGGGTCATTATATTTTACACTTTGTGAGGATTCTAAAACCTTGCCACCAAAGTCCAAAGAATTGAATAAAAATGATGATCATGATATTTGTTCATCTTCAAACACATGTTTTGGTGATTATTGGGTTCCATTAGATTTTACACCTTGGTTTATTTTCTCAAACTTGTTCTAAATCAAAAAATCCAAAAGCATCACCCCATGATGGTGATGGGGGCTCTTTATCTTTTTTCCCTCAAGTGTTGGCAATGACTAACTTTTAAAAACTTAAAAAGGATTTTCATTCTTGCAAAAGAATCAATTCTTCTCATGATAATACTAATCCATCTAAGTTGGAAGAGTGTTATAGGCTTGGATTTAAAATTCTTTCTAAAAATGGATATAATGAAAACATTAAAAAAGGAGACAAGGATTGTGTGAAGTCTATACTCTACCTTTCTAAAATGGGTTAGGTTTCCAACCTTCTTCTCCATTTACATATCATACTCCATCATCTACTATATTTAAAACATCATGTGGTAAGCAAGAAACCTTTTATTCACAAGAGAAAAAAATTTCCCCTACACCTAAATATTGCAGCAAGAGCATATTTTGTTGAGACTCCTCAAAGCCCACTTGATTACTCTTCCTCCTCCAACACTTAAGAAATTTTATAGAAATAACTCTTTTTGTTCATATCATTGAGTGCATGGTCATATCACAAATCAATCTCAGGCCTTGAATAGTAAAATACAATAATGTAGTGATTGTGGTGCTCTTCCATGTGTTGATGCACCTATCCTTCTAAATAATAATGATATATTTTATCATGGTGTTGCTCCTCACTATGTGGCATTTGTTGCTTTATATGTTTTCTCATTTCCATTAATGGTGAGGAAATCTTAAGTGCAACCATATTTCTTCTATGGTAGCAGCATGATAGTCTCTAGCATGGTTGTATTTTCCTTTATACTTGGGGGCAAGGATAACTAATTTCAGGAGGTGTGTATTCTTTTGAAGGATACCCTCTTCAACTCTTGTTTCCTTAAAGTACGAACATACCAAGTATATGACATTTTAAGGGTGGCCATATCACCCTATCCATTTCATTGGCATCTTGTGATATTTGACTTATTGGCATACCCTTTTGGTGGTGGTTTTCTTTATAATGCTACATGAGGTGTGGTTATCAATTCATCCCCTATTATTTTGTGCATTAATTTGTCCCTCATGACATTAAACTTTTGTACGCTCTTTGAAGCATGATTGAAAACTAGTCCATGGATTTGGCATAGCGAGGCCTATTGATTCATGAACTTGGGAATTTTTTACATGGCAACCTAGCATAACAAACCTTGCTTTCCAGTGGAACCATATGTTTCATAAGTGATTTTATATCCTTATGACAGTACCATTTTGAGGAATGTGCAAACAATGCCAGTTAATTAAGATTGATGCTGGCTACTTTCCCTCTTATAAAATAATTCAAATTGATGCTGGCTAATTTGTAGTTGACATTTACGTACGTTTTTTACAATGAAATGACCAAATTATACATTATATTTGAATTTGGTGTTTACTACGAGAGCCTTAAATAATTAACTATTTATGTAGGTTTGTATACAAAATGGTTTTATAGCTAACTTCGCACACCCCAAACTCCTAGATTTTTATTTATATATTTATAGATACATATATACATACATGTATATATAAATACATATATATGGGTGAGTGCAAGATCATGGGGGCCCAAAAAGTGGAGATATGATAAAAAAAAGTGGCTAATGACTTTTTTAATCCAAATTTGATGAAACGAAAAGGGTTTATTGAGAAAATTGTCAGCTTTCCAAAAAAATAAGATATTCCTTATTTGGAATTAAATAGATAATTATTATTGATTTGATACACATATTCTAATTAAAGTCTCAATTGATAGGTTGATTGAAAAAATGTATAATTTTTAAAAGATTTCACATTTTTTAAATCCGAAAGATGTAGCACATTCTATGCTTCCTATACTATAGGATAAAAAAAAGAAAAATTAAATTTCATAAATTTTGACCAAGTTATGGTGGTCAAAAAAAAAGTTTTAATATTTTTAAAAAGTTTTAATAAAAAATTCATAACTAATTATTTACTTGGAAAAAAATTACAAATAAATGTGGCACATTAAGCATGTGTCCTCTACTTATATTAAACTTTCAAAAAAAAAATTTTGCTTGTACTTAGGTTGGTCAAACATACACTTGCTTTTTATTTTTTCCTGAAAATTTAATACTACTACATTGAAATTTCAAATTTTCACCAAATAGATTTACTTTTTCAAAAAAGGAATGGTATCTTGGAAACTAAATTCAATTTGCTACAAATTTTGTTCTTACATAATTTTAAAATTAATAACTTATTCAATTTTTTATGTCAAGTTGGTTTGCTCTATTTTTAAAATTTTCATTGCCACTTATGGGCCTAGTTTGGACCCCCATGATCCTCAAGACTAAATCTATATATAGATAGCATGCTACATACACATACACATACACCTACACATATTATACATACACATACACATACATACATACATACATACATACATACATATACATACATACATATATATGGGTGGAGTGCAGATCATGGGGGTCCAAAAAGGAGGATATGACAAAAGTGGTTGATGAATTTTTTATCCAAGTTTGATGAAATAAGGTTTATTGATAAAATTATCAACTTTCCAAAAATATAAGATATTCATTATTTGGAATTAAATAGATAATTATTATTAATTTTTTACACACATTTTGACTAAAGTCTTGATTGATAGGTTGATTGAAAAACATCTATAATTCTTAAAGGATTTCACATTTTTTGAATCTGAAAGATGTGTCACATTCTATGCTTCACATACTATAGGATATAAAAAAAAAAAAATCATAAATTTTTGATCAAGTTATGGTGGTCAGACAAACATGTTTTAATATTTTTAAAAAAATTTAATAAAAAATTCATAACTAAATATTTACTTGCAAAAAAATAATAAAAAAAATGTGGCACATCTGAGCATGTATCCTCTACTTATATTGAAGGTTTTAAAAATATATATTATTTTTTCTTGTACTTGGGTTGGTCAGACATACACCTTTTTCTTATTTTTCCCTAAAAATTTAGTAGTACTATGTTGTAATTTCAAATTTTCACCAAATAGATTTACATTTTTCCAAAAAAGGAATAGTATCTTAGAAACTACATTTATTTTTCTATAAATTCTATTCTTACATATTTTTCAAATTATATTAATAAATTTTCAATTTTTTATGTCTAGTTGCTTAACTCTATTTTTCTGAATTTTTATTGCCACTTAAGGGCCTAGTTTTGACCCCCATGATCTTGCGCTAACCGATATACATAACATATATATAGGTACATACATATACATAGATACATGTATGTATATATAGATGTATGTATATATACATACATCTATATATGTATGTATAGATACACATATAAATATATAAATATATATACATATGAAGGGATAAAAGTTTAATATGTATTATTTTTTGTTTAGTTGCCAACCCAATCTTTAGATATTCATACACAATGGATAAATTCATATACATTTATATACATAAACACACACACACACACACATATTATGTGTGTGTGTGTGTGTGTGGATATATCATTGCAAATGTATTTGTATATATGTATAGATGTAAACTAGAAAGTATTCCACATACTACATCTTGACCACAATGGTTGCATGCAATAACATTAGAAAAATGATTACAGAAAATTGTCATGATAGAAAAAAACTTGAAAAGTATATTGAAAGTTGTCAACTACATATATGTATTCTATAGTAGACAAACATACTTGAGAAAATGTATACACACACACACACATATATATACATATATATATAGATACATACACACACATATGCATCTAGATATATGTATATATATATTTGTATGTATGTATGTATGTATGTATGTATGTATGTATGTATGTATGTATATACAAGCACACACACATATGGAGAGTAATAAAAAATTATGTATTTTTTATGTTTAGTTGCTAACCCAAACTTCAAACATTTATACATAGTGGAAAGATTCATATACATACATATACACAAAAAGAAAACTATGGGGTTTTAACTTTGAAATAAAGTACTAGATTGCATAAATAATGTAATTACAAATTCCTTATCTTGAGTATCAAAATTATATGCAATATCCATTGTAGGATTGGGATGAAGAGTGGAAATATTTGTTATGTGCAAAAGTATAGAAACTATTGCTATGGTACATGACACTAAAATGCAAAAGAGGAGATGATGTATATATTTTTAGTTTTCAAATGATCTAATATATCATAAGAATCACACATAACATGTTCCCAATTTTAAATTTAGTTAAAAAATAGGAGAAGCTCCATCTCCTATAAAATAAGAAAGAATCACAAAATCCATATATGCTCTACTAAAATGGGTAAAAGCCAAAATATCAAAAGCCCCAATTTCTAGAACACAATGAGTTTTTGTACATAGTTGTGATCTTGAAAATATCCCAACTAAGGAAAGAAAAAATCATTATAATATTCAAAAGCCTAATCCCTTGGTTCCATTGGATGGAATCCAAGAGATCTATTTGATAATAAATGATGGAGAAAAGAAGGCTTCTTAGGTTTCTTCTAAATTTGCTAAGGCTAAGATTAAAGAGGAAAGCTTATCCATTTCAAATGTATTGAAGTATTCAAAGATTAAGACTGATTATAAGCCCTTTGAGACCAAGAGAAAGGTTTTAGGGTCTTATGATATGTTCATGCTTGATCAATCTGTGATTCCATTATTGCCTAGGCATTTGGGGAAGACCTTTTTAAAGAAGCATCATATTTGTATCGATTTGAGCCACAAGTAGTGGAGGAAACATATTGAGCTAGCTTATAGCTATGCTTTGATTTAACTTTGAGGGGGTACATATATGGTGAAGTTGGGGAAGGTGTCTTAGGAGGGGTGAAATTGTGGAGAGTGTTAGTGTTGTGATTGACGAGCTTGTGGAGGTGATATTGAAGAAGTGGAAGAATGTCAAATCTTTGCATTTGAAGATGTTGGAGTCTGTGGTGTTTCCAATTTATCAGGTTGTTCTAGAGAGTCTATTCAAGATTGAGGGTGTGGGAATTGGGGCAAGATTGCAGGTTAAATAGTAGAGAATCTTGAGAAAGAAGTACATGCAAGGGATTCTAAGGAAGGAGAGAAGAAGGTTTTCAAGAAGGGGTGGATTCATAATGTGTAGTACATGGACCATATGTTGGGGGACATGTATGATGATTTTTTGGGTAACAAGGACCAAAATGGGGGTCTATTAGGTGTTTTACTATTTAATATAAAGTAGGATTCTATGAATTAAACAAAAAGAGTAAATAAACACATAATTTCCTAAATTTGTAAATGGGTTTTGCAAGGAATATCCCATGAGAAAAAAAAGACCCTCGTTTATTTATAATATCCAAATAGGCCCTTCATGAATATAACTGTTAAACTCACAATTTGTGAAAGTAACTTTCAAATACTATACCAAGGAGATTTTATTAATCATATGCTATAAGAAAATTCAAATGTATGTTGTCGTGTTCTATTTGCAATTCTAACTTGAAAGATATGATACACAGCTTTTATGACGAGCATTATTTATTAGAATAAAATGCAAGTTAATCGTGCAAAATGAGTGAATTCTAAAAGAGACTTCAAGTGAATTGTTCAAGAAATATACACCTATTCTTTTACAACAGACGTATGTATTACATATATATATATTATCTTTTGTGAGTATTCAAAAGCACAATGAAAATGTATTTGTTATAAAGAATAATATATATATATATATATATATATATATATATTATTATATATATGAGAGATATATATGTTATATAGTATATACATATATATCTTTTTGTGAGTATCTAAAAGTATAATGAAAATGTAAGTTATTAAGTAAAGAATAAAAGATACAAAGCTCATCCTATATATGTATGGTGGTCTATTGTATGTGCAATGGAAAGTAGACAAATACTAACATTTTACAGAAAATGTATGCTACTATATTCTATTGGATAGACAAAATATAGTAATTTAAACACAGGTAAGATGAATATAGACATGGGTTTTCATATATATGTCCAAAAAATCAAGTGTTGTTTAGGATAATAATTCCTATACAACTCATGTTTTCATATAAAACATGAGGGTTTCATGATAATAATTCCTTAATCAAATAAAAAAGACATGGGTTTTCATATATATGCCCAAAAAGCAAGGATTTTTTAAGAAAAATCCCATTGAAGTTTATGGTTTCATGATAATAATTTATTAATCAACGTAAAATAGATGTGGGTTATCATATTTATGCCCAAATAAGAAAGTGTTTTTTAGTAAAAAAACCACAAAATTTTAGGGTTTCACTATAATAATTCCTTAATCATAGGAATACATAAGTGAATTTTCTAATATATTCCCAAAAAAGAAAGGGTGTTTAAGAAAAAGCCCTATTATAATTAATTGTTTCATGATAATAATTTCTTAAGCAAACAAATAGAGACATGGGTTTTCAAATATTTACCCAAAAAAGAAGAGTTATTAAGAAAAATCCCATACAAGTTTATGGTTTCATGATAATAATTTCTTAAGTAGACAAATACATGAATTTTTGTAGACATGTGGTCAAAGTAATGAGATAAATAATCCTTTAATTAGAAAAAATCATGATGTGACATAGAAAGGAGTACTCGGCCAAAATATGTTCGCGAGTACTAATATGTGCAAAATGAAAGGATAAATGATAGGTTGATGTTACCTCAAACCATGGAAAGCATCACATGGTGAAGACAACATGATAAAAAATGATAAAATCAATTAAAAAAGGTGTTTAAAATTACCACCTAATCAAACAACCAAAAAATCCTTCATAGGTCCAAAAGAATTTATAATGATTAGATTCAAGAGTACCATTGTTTGTATTTTGAAATGAGAAATGATGGTTTGACATTACTTGAAACCATGGAGGGAAACAAAAATCCATCTATCGAGAGTTGAGCAATGCCTAGAAAATTGTGGAGTGTGTGATGACAATGGAGACCATCGCGAGGGGTATCAAATAGAGCCTATGTAAAATAAAAAATATGTGAAAAAATAAACACCATCATATCTAACTTGAATATTAATTAGGTTAAATTCCGACCATTATTTTGGATAATAATGGGTGGAGCATATGGCATTGTAGACAATGATCATCGCTAAAGTGAACTTGGAACATTGAAGCCTGAATTTTATAAGTTCACTTTAGAGTGGTAATATTAAATATAAATATAATTGCACCCTAATATTTTCACTAAAATAGGGGGAAAATGTGGGTGATAGGTTTTGAATGGGGGTAATGCACCTACACTTTCCTTCCTTATTTCACTAGGAAAAAGAGATCCCCTAGGGAAAGATTGAATTACAACCCTTAGGTGAGTCAACCTTGATGGAGATCTTGTTGTTTTCCTTATGACTGAGGATGAGGTAAATAAACTTAAATTACACTTTTGGGAGAAAAACTAAAAGTAGTAAACAAACCCAATTATGAAATGTAACACATGAATCATCAATTTAAAACCTTAATTTGAAAAAATCTATAAAGTTTCAGTAGATTAGAGAAGGTTATGAATTTATGCACCTATCACCAAAAGTCTTTGTTGAGTGTCCTCCTAGGATAGATTCACCCTAGGGTGAATAGGTCTTGCTTTAAGGGTTCAAAATATACTTTCTCATTCCTTTGGTCTTGGATCTACACTCCCAGCTCCTCCAAGTTTCATATTTGGAAATTTAGAAATAAATTTTGAAAGTGATTTATTTTGTGGCTTGACGACAATGTTGACAACTTTGCAACTTTGACAATTTTTGTAATTTTGTAGTTTTGATGAATCTTCAATCCTTCTTCAACCTAAGATCAAACTCTTGAATGGATTCCCTTAGATGAATGAAATCTAATACATCTCTCCAACATCTTGATCTTGCTTGAAGTGGCTTGATTGATGATGTGATCTTGATGCTTGAAGTTTGACTTGAATGCTTGAAACTTACATCACAATGTTAGCTCCAAAAACATGCAT